>JAVIAB010000106.1:22124322-22261860 GCA_032433765.1 Megaustenia siamemsis
TGAAATCAATGCCCGATTTCTTGGACGTTCGCGCTTTAAAACAAATATCTGGGGGGCTCTCGCTCAGCCGAGCTCTGCTGGGTCGGTAGCAGGCGAGGTTTACTGTATGCACAAGTCCGACTATGCGTGACAGGCCGGTATGGAGCCATATTGCCAAGTGTGGAGCTCTCCTCTTCTGGTCCTCCTGATCCTTCAGGCTCTCGATTTCAGGTACTAATAACGTCTGGAGGGAGCCGCGATAGCTCAGTGGTTAATGAACTGGACTACCACGGACAAGGGGTAGGGTTCGATCCCAACCGACGGCTTCCGGGTTCACCCAGCCTTAAATGGGTACCGGATTTTTATCTGGGAAAAGTAAATCAGCACGGGCGTAATGCTGACCACATTACGCCAAAAATTATGTGCTGAAGGTCTGTAAAATATAGGTTCACTAACACTATATTTCCCTATACACCACTTGGCGTGACGGGGTACTTTACTCTTTACTAATAATGTCTGGACTGTGGTCTACTCAATGTGATGAAATCAAGAGCACTCAAGCCGGGACATTTGATACGTGTGTCACCGTCTTTGAGCAAAAAAGCCCATTCTTCGACTTTACTCATTGCCGTCTAGAGAAGTAAACACAAGAAACAGAAGAAAACGGCAGGTCCACCTGTTTACTTCGAGAAAAAGGAGCAACGGAAATGAGGAAGTAAACGAAAGAAAAAGAAGTGAAAGAAATTCAAAACTAATGAAGGCATGAAGAACTTTAGAGCACATGCCTTCAAAGAACAGTTTTTGGAGAACACCCCAGCAGTGTGAAAAAAACAACAACAAACAAACAACAATTCAGCGAGCGTCATCCACCAGTAAGATGAGTGCTTGCAACCATGAGACTGTAGAGATCATACTGGCCAGAGCGGGTCATCGAGCCCGGACTTCCATCAGCCAATAGACGACATAAGGCTACGGAAGGTCGGTGACCTCGATCCCTTTTAATTTGTCACTTTCAAAGGGTTAGTTTTTACAATTTGTTTCTATCTGTTCATTATAACCTTGTCAAAACTTACAAAATACCTGTTTCATTTTTCTGCTTGATTTAAGATTACCAGATTAAAAAAAATAATAATAATTTATCTTAAATTAAGCACTAATTTTATTATTTTTTTAAACATATCTTTTCCTCTTCTTCTTCTACTATCTTTCAAATCCCTGTGGAAGTCTTCAACAAACATTTTCCTAACCGTTCTGCTTCTTGCCATTCTTTTAAAATAATTCAATGTCGATCCCATCATCTTCAACCTGTCTTCACCAAGAATATTTTGTCATTCTCAGGAGGTTCCAAAAAAGGGCATGTTGTGTAATACTCTCAGTTGGTTTCCGCAGTGTGTGCACTATCCAGGCGCCATCGTCTTCGTTGTATCTCTTTGTCCAGTGTTACATTTCCATAACTCTATGTTAGTGATTTTGTCCTGCAATTTCCCTCCTTTTATTCTGCACAAAAATCCAAGGTCTGTATCTTCGTGATTATCAATGTTGATGTGCCCAATGTTTCACAATCATATAATAAGGACTGACATTGGTGTTGACAATTGCATTTTTATATTGAACTTAATTTCTTTGGATTCCCAAATGTACATAATCTATCTAAAGAAAGGAAAACATTTGATAGCACAAGAAACGATTTTTAGTAAAAAGGTAAGACAAAATAATATGACGCTTATTTTCAAGTCTAGTCCACTGTTTTAGTCTAGTAAAAGAAAGCAACAAGAAAGGTCTCAGTCTGAATAGTAAGAAAACAGAAGTAATGGTCATATCGAAGAAACAATCATCACCATCATGCAGCATAAAAATAAACAGGACAAATTTGAAACAAGTGCAACGTTTCAAATACTTGGGCACAATAATAACATCAGATGGAAGATGCACCACGGAAATAAATCACAGAATAGCTCAGGCCAAAATAGCATTTCAGAAAATGAAAAATATTTTATGCAACAAATCTATGTCAATAAAAATGAGAAGGAGAGTTCATCGGTGCTATATACATCTGACCTATGGAAGCGAATCATGGACAGTAGACAAACAAATGAAAAGATGATTAGAGGCCACAGAGATGGGATTTCTCAGAAGAATGTTGAAAGTTCCCTGGACAGCTAAAAAGACCAATGAGGAAGTTCTCAAAGAGACCAACGCAAAAAGGGAGCTACTAAAAAACATCAGAAAGAAACAATCAACATTTTTCGGGCACATTATGAGAAGAGAAAAGTTGGAATACTTGGTTACAACTGGCAAAATAAAAGGAAAGAGAGATCGCGGATTATGAGGAACAAGATTATGAGGCTTATTCAGAAAACGATAACAACACAAACGGACAACAGAATGAAGTTATACACAACTACATTTCCTACAACAACCAGAAGTAGTAGATCAAGGAGAAATAAAAATGGGATAAAATGTGAAATGAAATTAAATGAAAAGATAAAACGAAAAGGGAATTTACTTCATTACAAAATAATTAAAAAATTTTAAAAATGTAATGTAATGCAACACGTAGCTGAAAATCAACATAGGAGCTCCGAATAGCGGGCTGACTGAAAGTCAGATGCGAATGAGTGGAGAATTGAGGGATTGGGGGAAGGAGGGGGGGGGAGATAATAACCCACGTGAGAGTTGGCGTGGGAGGGGGATGAAAAGAGGAGGGAAAGTTTGATGACCGTGGTTTTTAATGACGATATAGATATATCCGGGTACCGGCTAGACAAGGAAATGCATAATACAGCGTGAATAAATTAACAAACAACGAGAGACGCCCTTTTTATCCCATTTTTGTGTCTCCTTTGTCTACTACGCGTTAAAACGTATAGCAGAACGTGTTAGCCTATAAAGTCTAGAGCGTGTAGTAGAATTTATCTTCATTTCATTGCCCGTTTGTGTTGCTCTTGTTTTCCGAAAAAGGCCTTATTTAGACTTAAACGTCATTATTTTTTTTTTATGTACACGGAAAATACAGCCCCTCGCGACTTCGCTATAAAACTGGTAAACAAAAACAACAACAGCAACAATTCATCATCATCATCTAGATGCTTGTTGTGTAACATCAGAGTAACATATAGTTCATCATCATCTAGATGCTTGTTCCTGATGTAATCTGGCTCCCATAAGAGCTACGTAACTATAGAAGGAAGGCAACTAAAACAATTAGAGGAATTCAAATACCTAGGAAGTCTAATGACAAACGATAATTCTCAAACAGCAGAGAATCAAGATGCAACAAGGCTTGTCAAATCATTGGACAGTTATCACCACTATTGTCCAACAAGGAAATAACTCTGGAGGCAAAACGGGCACTATACAATACAATCTTCATCCCAACGTTGTGACCTGAACCCTAGATGCAATGAAAAATAAGAAAAATAACCTCAACTGAGATTAAATGTGTTAGACTAATGACAGGAAACAGTCTGAGAGATAAGATAAGAAATGAAGAACTGAGAAAAAAAAGCTACGACTATCCCCCGCCATAGAATATATAAAGAAACAACAGATAAAATGGTTTGGCCACGTGACAAGGCAGAAAGATCTAAACACAACACAATAAACCGTCAACAAACGTTGTGAGAACACCAGACCCAAGGGTCGACCACGAAAAAGATGGATCGATGGAATATTATAAGCACTAGTAAACATAACAGCAGCAGAGGCGAACAGAAGAGCTAAAGACCGCAAATTATATCTTCCCTCGACGCTGAAAGGCAGATGAGGAAGGAAAGAAGAAGAAGATAAGAGCTACACCTGAAGTTTCTTGTGTCCTGCACGAGATACTTCACGTCTGTAGCTGTTTCTTCTTTCCACGCTCTCTCATCTGACTTGCACCATGCCCTCCATAAAAAAATCTTCTCTAGGCCATCTTGTCAATTTACGTGATTCAAATATATTTGTGTCTTTGTTACCTTCGTTGGTAACCAGCCGTCTAGAATATTAACTTGTGAAATGTGAATGTTTAATTTCTCTGACAATGAAAATCTGAGTCCTCTTCTGTAGCACTTGCATGTCAAGGCACTGATGTATTTTTCAGCAGATCTGTCGATAGTTAACGTTTTTCTGTCTTATTTTGTTAGTCTTCAGTAGCAATGGAGCCGCAATATCTCAGGGAGGAGGAGCGATAGCTCAGTGGTTAGTGAATTGGACTACAAAGGACAAGTCGGGTTCGATCTTGATGATGCATTCCGGGTTCACCCAGCCTTAAATGGGTGCCGCATTTTTTTCTAGGAAAGTAAATCGGCACTGGCGTAATACCGACCACGTTACCCCAAAAGTCATGTACGGAAGGTCTTTAAAAATTATGGTCACTAACACCATACTCCCTATGCGCCACTTGGCGTGACAGGGCTTTTTACTTTACTTACTCAATGGCAATACCAAAATTACGTAGAAACTTATGAATCAGTTGACCACAACGTTTTGTAATTGTCGGGTATACAAGAGCACGACTCTTCATCTGTTATTTAATCATTTCAGTTTAACGGCCCTTTCCTGTCTTTTTTTTTGGAGGGGGGGGGAGGAGGGGGAGGGTTGAGGGGTAGAAGTACTTAATTCTTTCATGGATGCACACATTTATATCGGGAAGGCGACGGAGTGAATGCACATGTGTCTAGATCACCCACAGACATCGACTTTCAGCGACAAAATCATGTATTATTATTTGTCTCTAATAGCACATTACTTCAGTAGCCTCTTTTGATGCACTCATTTACTGGCAAGTTTTCAACTTGTAGTCATCCCTATTTGAGTACTCTCTCTCTCTCTCTCTCTCTCCCTCTCTGTCTTTCTTTTCTTGTTTTTTTTTAGTAACTGTCTACTCACTCTTTCGTATTTGTACACACTAATTCTTATTATGATATCTTTCAATTATTTATCTCTGCTTTCTTTTTTCCTTTAGTGTTCCCCCTTTTCTAACCAATCCACCGACTTCTGTTGACACAAATATTTTACTTGTTGCTTCCCTTTTCATCTATTTTGCCTCTTTTATTACTTTACCTCCCTTTTCTTTAGATACTCCTTTTATCTTTACTTCACTTTAATATCTTTACTGCTCTTTTATTTTTCTTTTATAACCGATTAATTTATTTTTTGTTGCCTTTAATTAACTTCTTAACTCCTTAGCTCCCAGTGGAGCATAGGTCTTCAACAAACACTTTCCAAGTCGTTATGTTTTTTGCCATTCTTTTAAGATCATTCCATGTCTTCCCCATCATCTCCATCTCTGCTTCTATCTGTCTTCTCCAAGAATTCCTTGGTCTTCCTCTTTGTCTTTTCCCTGGGGATTCCACAAAAGGGCCTATTGTGTAATACTCTCAGTTGGCTTCCATAGTGTGTGTCATATCCAGCGCCATCGTCTTCGCTGTATCTCTTTCATCATCATCATTAAGTGCCTTCTCCGCAACGAAGGTTGGCTACCATGGATCGCCATTCTACTCTGTTTCTTGCTTTGATGGTGCAGGCTGTCATAGATTGACTTGTCCATCTTTTGATGTTACTCGTCTATGCTAGTCTTGGTCTGCCTCTGCCTCTGTTACCTTGTATTTTCCCTTCCAATATTACTTTTAGTAGGCTGTTGTGTCTTATAACATGCCCAAAAAATTTCATTTGTCTTGTCTTAATGGAAGCCGCGATAGCTCAGTGGTTAGTGAACTGGACTGCCACGGACAAGGGGTAGGGTTCGATCCCAACAGACGGCTTCCGGGTTCACCCAGCCTTAAACGGGTACCGGATTTTTTCTGGGAAAGTAAAGCAGCACGGGCGTAATACTGACCACATTACCCCAAAAAATCATGTGCTGAAGGTCTGTAAAATATAGGGTCACTAACACCATATTTCCCTATACGCCACTTGGCGTGACGGGGGTACTTTACTTTACTTACTTTGTCTTAATTGTATTTAGTAGTTCTCTTTTTATTTTCAGTTGTTTTAAAACTTCATCGTTTGTTATCTTTTCTTTCCATACAATTCTACCTATTCTTCTATAAATCCACATTTCAAAGGCTTCAATTTTCTGTTCTGTTTCTTGTCTTATGTCCATGTTTCTGCACCATACAGGAATACTGAGAACATGTAACAGTTTGCCATTCTTAGTTTCAGCCCTGCTGATATTTGTTTTGTTGTTAGTATATTTTTCATATCATTAAAATTACTTTTTGCCATACCTATTCTTTTGTTTATTTCAATTTTACATTTTCCATCATTGGTTATAGTAAGTCCCAGGTAGTTGTAGCTCTGGACTGTCTCCAGATGTATTCCCTCAACTGTGATATTTAATTGTAGGTCTTGAGAATTTTCTTTGTTTATGATCATAGTTTTAGTCTTTTTATATTCACTTCTAGTCCATATTTTTTGCTTGTTATGTTTATCACATTAAGCAATTGTTGTTGGTTTTTAGGATTTTCTGCTAGTAGAACAGTATCATCAGCATATCTTAGGTTATTGATTATCTTTCCATTAATGTTTAGGCCTGGCATCTCAGTGATGTTTTTAAAGATTTGCCCAGTGCATAGATTGAACAAGCTTGGTGATAGGATGCATCCTTGTCTTACTCCTCTTTTTATGTCCATGGGTGTAGAGTTCTCCTTGTTATATCTTATTATTGCTGTTTGCTCCCAGTACAAATTACATATTAGTCGTATGTCTGTGTCGTCTAGATTTATATCCTTTAGGCAGTCTATAAGTTGGTTATGGTGTATTCTATCGAAAGCTTTGGCGTAGTCTATAAAGCAGGCATATATTGGTTTGTTTACTTCTGTGTACTTTTCAATCAATGTTCTCATGCTAAATATGACTTCTTTTGTCCCATTGTTTTTCCTGAATCCAAATTGTTGCTAATCTAATTCAGTATTGATTTTATTCTGAATCCTTCCCTGTATAACTTTTAGTAAAAATTTTCTTACCTGGCTCATTAGGCTTATTGTTCTGAAATTAATGCATTCAACTCTCTTTATCCAATGGTATTTGACTGGTATATTTCCATAATTCTATGTTAGTGATTTTGTCCTGCCACTTCCATCCTTTTATTCTGCGTAAGCATCCATTAATAAAAGTCTGTATCTTCGTGATTGTCAATTTTGTTGTTCTCCATGTTTTACATCCATATAATAGGACCGACTTAACATTTGAGTTCAACATTTTTATTTTTGTATTTAACCTAATTTCTTTGGATTTCCATATGTTTCCCAGTGCAAGCTCCTCTTGCTTTTGATATCCTTATTTTGGTATCATTTTCTGTTCCTCCCTCTTTATCTATATTACTGTCCAGATATATGTAAGATTGCACGTCTAGTAGAGGTATTTCTCCTAGTTTTATTTTGTTTTTGCTAACTGTTTTAATTCTCATAATCTTGGTCTTATCTCTATTAATCTTCAGTCCTAGCTGTTGTGATCTCTCATCAAGTATGCTCATTTTATCCTGCATCTGTTAATGGCTGTGTGATAGGAGAGCTATGTCATCAGCAAAGTCTAAATCATCAAGTTGTTTGGTCAGTGACCACTGGATCCCATTTCTGTTGTTTTGAGTTATTTTCATAATCCAATCTATGGCCAGTAGAAAGAGAAATGGAGACAGAAGGCATCCCTGCTTTACTCCTGTTCTTATTTCAAATGCTTCTGTAAGCTGTCCTTCATGCACCACACTACATTTTGTTCCTTCATACATTGTTTTTATCAGGTTAATAAACTTTATGGGGATTCCGTAATGACTCAGCAACTTCCAAAGCATTCCTCTGTCTAAACTATTAAAGGCCTTTTCGTAATCTATGAATCCAATATAAAGTGGGAATTTTAGTTATAAACTTTGTTCAACTATTACACGTAGAGTAGTTATTTGATCAGCACATGATCTGTTCTTCCTAAAACCTGCTTGTTCATCTCTCAAATGTTTCTCTATTGCCTCTTTTAGCCTCTCCAGAATGATTCTGCTTAATATTTTTCCTGGCACTGATAGTAGGATAATTCCCTATAATTTGTGCACTCCTGTAAACTTTCTTTCTTTGGTAGTTTGATCATATAACTTTCTTTCCAGTCTTTAGGTATTTCTTCCCTCTCCCAAATTTTATCAAATAGATTATGAAACATCTTGGTAGAGGTGTTAATATCTGCTTTGATGACTTCCGAAGGAATTTCATCTGGCCCTGTGGCTTTACCATTTTTAATAGTTTGATGGTTTCAATTATTTCTTATTTACTTGGTTTTCCACAGTTAACGTGCAACTCTTCTTCTGCTGGTAGTATATCTGGAGGATTATTTGAGCCGGGTCTGTTCAAAAGTTCTTCAAAATGCTCTTTCCATCTATCCATTTGTTCGCTTATTTTACTAGGCAGATTTCCTTTCTTATCTTTAATAAAGGCATTGATCTGTTTGTATTTTCCACTTAATTTCTTTGTGCTGTTGTACAGTTCTTTCATATTCCCTTTATTTGCTGCTTCTTCTGCCTCTTTAGCTAGTTCATCTATATATTTCCTCTTATCCCTTTTAATGCATCTTCTCACTTCTTTGTTCACATCTGTGTAAGCTTCCTGCGTCTTGGCTTTATTACTTCTCGTTTTGCTTTTATTTATGTCTGCTTTCTTGTGCTTTCTTTCTTTAATTTTGTCCAGTGTCTCTGCTGTCATCCATGCCTTATTCCGGCGTTCTCTTTTCCCCAGTGTTTCTTGGCATGTCTCTTTCCATATATCTTTTACCTGTTTCCAATGATCTTCTATATTTATTGTATTTTCTAGTTGTTGGAGGACTTGGTATTTGTTTGATATGTTGACTGCGAATTTATCTTTAATGACCTTCTACATATTTACCTCAAATTAAATTTGTTCCCCCCTCCGTTATCTTTAGTTCCCGTTGATTTCATTTACAGCCCCTCTGTTATCTTTAACTCCATTTAACTTTCCCAACCGCCTATCTGTTAACTTTAACTTATTCTGTTGTTACTACGTTATCTTTCTTTTTATTATATTTTGGCTGGACTTATTTTTTTTTAATAACTTCCCTTCATTGTCTTTTTAACTCCCTTGTCTTATGGACTTCTCAATATAATTTATAAGTGTGTGTGTTTTTTTAAAACTTACACTTCATAATTATTGCACTTATTATGCAATGCAAACACAGTGGTTGCAGTTTAACCGTTTACATAATTTTATTACGTTGTTATTTATTTTATGGTTAAGGCTCTTTACACTAAAATTTTCCACATCTACGCCTTTGACATTAGCAGCCCACGCACACAGCGCCAAACTCCATTGCGTACGACGGCCATAATCTTTCGCATCTGATTGGCCAGTCATGGGTACCCCTAACATTTTCATTGGATGGTTTTGTGAACAAGGTGCGAATGAATGTTTTTATCTGGGACACAGGGCCAGACCATCTGTGTTCAACACACAACAGTAAACTTACTTAAGATCAGGAATAGCTCTACTCCTTCATGGTATTTAAGCCCATCCCGTGTCTTGTTGAATTCGGAAACCATTCTTGGCTTCCTGGTGTGAAAAGTTTATTCCAAGTTTGGATTATTTATATGAAAAGTAATTTCTATTTTAAATGCAAACTGTATTATTATTTATATGCCGTGTTTTTAAACTCAACAAAAGTTACAAGTTTTTGCCGTGGATAAGCACACAATAATCCTTTAACTTTTTAAAACTGTGCTGTAAAAAAAAAAAATAGAGAGATCAGATTCATTTCAAAGTTTAGAGTATTTAAAGTGTGTATTTCCGAAGTTGAAAGTGCAAGGAAAGTAGGCGTAATAATGTAGAACACTTGACTTGACGGACATATACGTTTTGGAGGAGAATAAGTAATGACATTAAGTTAACAGTTTGTTGGTGATAAAATAATGCAAGAACTTTATTGGGATATTTTGATTTGAAATGTTTATTAAACGACACGTGATGTATATTCTGATTCTGCTTGAGGATTACATTAATGATATTACACGGCAAAGATTAACAATCGACATTCTGAAATAATGAGTCAGGTAAGTTACTGAGTGATTCTGGTATTTTTAACATTAAATTTTATTTGTGATAATAAGTTACTGTTAATTATATTAATTAAAAAATTTTTTAACTTTTTCTTTTTATAATTTTTTGCAGTAAACCGTTAACAAATTAGTTACTTGAGTCTGTTATAATATATATATATATATATATATATATATATATATATATATAAATATATATATATATATATATATATATATATATATATATGTATATATATAATATATATAATATAATATAATTACAATTTGCATAGATCTAATTTCTAATCAATACCATTCAATATTTTTTTTCTTTAATTGATAATTGTTATATAACACACTTTTAATGAGGTATTTAAATGTGTGTGTGTATAATCAGATATATTGCCGATGCAGTCTTTCAAACTTATTATTTGTTCCCTTTTTTCTCCTACTACTGTCTTGCCTTCTTCTTTCTTCTTCTATCCTTCCTCCATTGCTGTTGGCGTCGAGGGGAGATAAAATCTACGATTCTTTGCTCTTCTGTTGGCCTCTTCTCGTGTTATCCCTCCTAGTGACTCTAGTATTCCCTTTATCCATCTCTTTCTTTTCTCGGTCTTTCTCTTAATCTGGCGTTTTCGTAGCGTTTGTTTATGGCTCTGAGTTATTGTTAGTTTTTTTTGTCTTGTTATGTGGCGGAACCAATTTATCTGTTGTATCTTTATGCATTCGATGGCTGGTTCAATTTTAATTTCGAGTTTCTTCCTCAGGTCGGTGTTTTTTACTCTGTCCCTTAAGCTGTTTCCTGTCATTCTTCTGACACATTTCATTTCGGTGGTCGTTATCTTTCTTGTTATTCTAAAGTCTGGCATCCAATTATGGCACTGATAGCCCAGAGTTGGTAGAACAATGATTTACATTATATCATTCTCTGGAATTGGAAACTTGACACATAATCCATATAGAATAGAAATATCGATGTTCCACTGAATCAAAATATACACCGGACAGTCACTCCGCCATCTTTATCCTTCATGGAATCATAGGAGGAAGAGGTATGTACTACAACACTCAGAAAAAATGACAAATAAACAACAACAGAAAAAAATGAAATAACAATATACAATATATGGTCTGAAGCAGGATCGAACCCGTACTCCATGGCGCCTTGCCACGAGAAGCCGAACGCTTAGGAACACTGCCACTCAGCTAACTAATAATTTATCCTTCATCCCTGTTTTGCCTTGTTTGGGTAAAGTTAAAAGTCCTATATTTGATGTGCTTAAACTAGGACTTAACGCACTTTTGTTTACTTTTAACAACTACGTTAGTTTATTGAGGTATGCATACCACATACGACCTCACTAACCTGTTGGGGTCATCATGAAGCACGCTCTTTCATTACACAACACTTCTCTTTAATAATTTAGACGTAAATGGTTTCTAGACACACAGAGTTAAGGAATTATAACATCTTATTAATTCCTTATTCAGTAAGAAATAGCACGATGATACTGACTAGGCTATGCATGTTATAACACTAGCAAGTGTAATACTGTCACTTTTACTTCACGTGTTTGCATAAATCAACAACAAATGTAAGATAATATCTGAAGCAGGAGCAGTATGTAAAATGTTTTTTTGTTTTATTCGTTTGTATAACCCTTGAGAAAAGGAAGCACGGTATATGTATATATTCTTTTTTTTAGATCTGGCTCTTCTGTAGATTCAACCATATATCGTTTGTCACTGTTGTTGTTGTACGGTTTTTTTTAAATTTTGGTGCTGGTACTTCGTCGTGCTCTATATTTGCTTCGTTCATGTTCTGCGTCTTATCTTCTTATATAATATATCCAATATTTGGTGTCTTGTGTATGGTATGAAATTGCAAGACGTTCTTTATAGACTGGTAAACAATTGTATTTTGTTAGATAACATAAACATAACTCGGTCATGAAATGGATTGAAACTTTCTGGACATTCAAGGGTCCCGACTTTAAAGGGTAAATGCATTGAGTTATTAGCGGGTCATCATCATTGCACGCCGAACATGTCCCCATAGTTGCCCAGATCCCCTCCTCAGCAAGTCTCGAAGTGTCCAGCGACTGACGAGTCCAGTTCTGTGTGGTTGATTAGTCTTCTTACACGCCCACTAAGTTTCTCGTTTCAGACTGTACCCATTCAAACTCCCATCTCGTTCATCCGAAGGAAGTGACGTGTAAATGTATAAAAATGCGAAACTGTTGTACCTGCTTAACTCCCATCTCGTTCATCCGAAGGAAGTGACGTGTAAATGTATAAAAATGCGAAACTGTTGTACCTGCTTAACTCCCATCTCGTTCATCCGAAGGAAGTGACGTGTAAATGTATAAAAATGCGAAACTGTTGTACCTGCTTAACCCCCATCTCGTTCATCCGAAGGAAGTGACGTGTAAATGTATAAAAATGCGAAACTGTTGTACCTGCTTAACCCCCATCTCGTTCATCCGAAGGAAGTGACGTGTAAATGTATAAAAATGCGAAACTGTTGTACCTGCTTAACTCCCATCTCGTTCATCCGAAGGAAGTGACGTGTAAATGTATAAAAATGCGAAACTGTTGTACCTGCTTAACTCCATCTCGTTCATCCGAAGGAAGTGACGTGTAAATGTATAAAAATGCGAAACTGTTGTACCTGCTTAACTCCCATCTCGTTCATCCGAAGGAAGTGACGTGTAAATGTATAAAAATGCGAAACTGTTGTACCTGTTAACTCCCATCTCGTTCATCCGAAGGAAGTGACGTGTAAATGTATAAAAATACGAAACTGTTGTACCTGTGAAGTAAGCTGACGATTTCGGATGAGGATGAAGAGAAACAAATGAATACAAGTGGTTTGATGACGTACAGCTACACGTAGGTGAGGGACGTCACACATACACCACGATGATCTGGTTCAGTAGGACCATCTTGAATAATGGGCACATCATCATTGAGTGCCGTCTCCGCATCGACGGTTGGCTACCATGGAGCGCCATCCCACTCTGTCTCTTGCTTTGATGGTGCAGATGTCATAGGTTGATTTGTCCATCTTTTGATGTCACTCGTCAATGTTAGTCTTGGTCTGCCTCTGCCTCTTTCACCTTGTATTTTTCCCTTCCAATATTATTTTTAGTAGACTGTTGTGTCTTTTAACATGGCCCAAAATTGCATTTGTCTTGGCCTAATTGTGTTTAGTAGTTCTCTTTTCATTTTCACTTGTTTTAAAACTTCATGGTTTGTTTCTTTTCTTTCCATCCAATTCTACCTAATCTTCTATAAATTCACATTTCAATGGCTTCAATTTCTGTTCTGTTTTCTTGTCTAATGTCCTAAATAGGCAGAACACAAAAAATATAGAAAATATGTTTGCGTTTTGTTCACGGCTCCAGCTGTGAAGGCCTACTGGGCCGCAACGTTGTTGTGAGTGTGTTGTGCCTCACTTACGTAAAGCCGTAACCACACAGTTTGTATTACTTTCACTTTTCTGTTCATCCCAACTTTAAGATACCGAGCGCTGGCAGGCTTGAAGTTGTGTGTCGTTGCTGGGTCAATGGGGAGGCATTTCGGTGCTCACAGTTCAAATGATGGGCGGCTGAAATTGTTTGGCGACACATAGCTGACTGTCAACATCAAGATCAGTGACTAGGAACTGATGAAGCACCTGCTTCAGTATAAGTCGTGGGGAAAGATCAGTATGAGTCGAGGAGAAAGACAAGTATGAGTCGTGGGGAAAGATCAGTATGAGTCGAGGAGAAAGACAAGTATGAGTCGTGGGGAAAGATCAGTATGAGTCGAGGAGAAAGACAAGTATGAGTCGTGGGGAAAGATCAGTATGAGTCGAGGAGAAAGACAAGTATGAGTCGTGGGGAAAGATCAGTATGAGTCGAGGAGAAAGACAAGTATGAGTCGTGGGGAAAGATCAGTATGTGTCGAGGAGAAAGACAAGTATGAGTCGAGGAGAAAGACAAGTATGAGTCGAGGAGAAAGATCAGTATGTGTCGAGGAGAAAGACAAGTATGTGTCGAGGAGAAAGACAAGTATGTGTCGAGGAGAAAGATCAGTATGTGTCGAGGAGAAAGACAAGTATGAGTCGAAAAGAAAGACAAGTATGTGTCGAGGAGAAAGATCAGTATGTATCGAGGAGAAAGATCAGTATGAGTCGAGGAGAAAGACAAGTATGTGTCGAGGAGAAAGATCAGTATGTGTCGAGGAGAAAGACAAGTATGAGTCGAAAAGAAAGACAAGTATGAGCCGAGGAGGAAGATATATTTGGTACTCGTACATAAAAATAGCAGTTGTTTACCAATAGAAGGCAATGTAAACAACTCAAATGACGCCAGTCTTTTGTCGTTTTAATGGCGTTGTAAGAAAAGAAGTAACCTTTGAGCGAACACAGGTAATCAATAACACCGTTCAGTGAGGTTTACAATACAGGAAAGATTTGCAGTTTTAACATTTCTTTGTTATCAGTTGGAAGTGGGGCACTATGAAATGACATTTGAGAGAATTAGTGGGGGCTAAGAATTAGCTAAGATACATGTTTAACTTGTCAAACACTCATTATACATACATTTTTTTCAATTGCTGAAATGGTCTAAGTACCTTTGGGGCTGTTAAGAATACAATCTAGCTCGTTTTCATCTCGCAAACAAGGACCAAATCGACTCATTTGTAGTAGGAAACTCTTTGTACAGAGCTTCACAGCAGGAGGTAATCTGATCATCAGAAGCAGTAAGACCCCCGTCGAGCAAGTGTTTCAGCATTTTAGCTTCTTGACACTCTAAAGGAGGTAGGCCCGCCTGGGTCATGACTCCCAGGCGTCGACCTCCTGCTGCAGGAAATAAAATAGTACAGGAAAATTCTCACGATACCTGGGTATTGAAAAAGAGCAATGACGACATATTAAAGAGACTTAAACATTGCGGAACAAACTGGCTTATAAACACAATTCTATCGAGGAAATTAAAATGTATGGCCATGCCAAAAGACACCACGGGCTGGAAAAAAACTGTAATGGAAGGCATGGTTTCTCTGCGTCGCATCAGGGGCAGAACTAAATGATGGTTTCAAGACATCAAGGAGACCCTGAACATGGCAACAGAAGAAGTGGGAGGTCTGTCTAGAGACAGAGATTCTTTCAGAAGGGCTGTGGTGAATGCAACGTTCTGTGGGAGATCTGGCTAGAGACAGAGATTCTTCAGAAGGGCTGTGGTGAATGCAACGTTCTGTGGGAGATCTGGCTAGAGACAGAGATTCTTTCAGAAGGGTTGTGGTGAATGCAACGTTCTGTAGGAGATCTGGCTAGAGACAGAGATTCTTTCAGAAGGGCTGTGGTGAATGCAACGTTCTGTGGGAGATCTGGCTAGAGACAGAGATTCTTTCAGAAGGGCTGTGGTGAATGCAACGTTCTGTGGGAGATCTGGCTAGAGACAGAGATTCTTTCAGAAGGGTTGTGGTGAATGCAACGTTCTGTGGGAGATCTGGCTAGAGACAGAGATTCTTTCAGAAGGGCTGTGGTGAATGCAACGTTCTGTGGGAGATCTGGCTAGAGACAGAGATTCTTTCAGAAGGGTTGTGGTGAATGCAACGTTCTGTGGGAGATCTGGCTAGAGACAGAGATTCTTTCAGAAGGGCTGTGGTGAATGCAACGTTCTGTGGGAGATCTGGCTAGAGACAGAGATTCTTTCAGAAGGGTTGTGGTGAATGCAACGTTCTGTGGGAGATCTGGCTAGAGACAGAGATTCTTTCAGAAGGGCTGTGGTGAATGCAACGTTCTGTGGGAGATCTGGCTAGAGACAGAGATTCTTTCAGAAGGGTTGTGGTGAATGCAACGTTCTGTGGGAGATCTGGCTAGAGACAGAGATTCTTTCAGAAGGGTTGTGGTGAATGCAACGTTCTGTGGGAGATCTAGCTAGAGACAGATTCTTTCAGTAGGGCTGTGGTGAATGCAACGTTCTGTGGGAGATCTAGCTAGAGACAGAGATTCTTTCAGAAGGGCTGTGGTGAATGCAACGTTCTGTGGGAGATCTAGCTAGAGACAGATTCTTTCAGAAGGGCTGTGGTGAATGCAACGTTCTGTGGGAGATCCGGCTAGAGACAGAGATTCTTTCAGAAGGGCTGTGGTGAATGCAACGTTCTGTAGGAGATCTGGCTAGAGACAGAGATTCTTTCAGAAGGGCTGTGGTGAATGCAACGTTCTGTAGGAGACCTGGCTAGAGACAGAGATTCTTTCAGAAGGTTGTGGTGAATGCAACGTTCTGTAGGAGACCTGGCTAGAGACAGAGATTCTTTCAGAAGGGTTGTGGTGAATGCAACGTTCTGTGGGAGATCTAGCTAGAGACAGAGATTCTTTCAGAAGGGTTGTGGTGAATGCAACGTTCTGTGGGAGATCTAGCTGGAGACAGAGATTCTTTCAGAAGGGTTGTGGTGAATGCAACGTTCTGTAGGAGATCTAGCTAGAGACAGAGATTCTTTCAGAAGGGCTGTGGTGAATGCAACGTTCTGTAGGAGATCTGGCTAGAGACAGAGATTCTTTCAGAAGGGTTGTGGTGAATGCAACGTTGTGCAAAGGACATGCGAACCGATGAGCTCGTTTTACTCAGGCTATCTATTCTTACTTATGTTGCCTGTGAATTTGTCTACGAGTTGATTAACTAATCTGGTTCGTGCAATCGTAAAACAAACCGACCTATAGTGTTACATTTATGCACGACGGTCTTCAACGAATGATTATTAATTACCTTGAAAAAATTGTCTTGGGTCTAGAATGGTTTAGAATATAACGTTAACGTAGGACCTGCAAGAACGAGCAAATACGTATGAGCTGCTCTGTTTAGCGTGAACAATATTTGTAATACATACATTATAACCGTCATCTTTCTCTGTCTCTGCGTTCGAGATGCTTATCGTTGTGCTGTCTGTTCCCCTGTCGCAGGGCGAAGTTCGCAGCCCTCTTAGGTCTTCGTATTGCCCCCCACAGTTTTGGTTGTGTGTTTATGTCCTTGAATCAAGTTTGAGTTCAAAGTACAGCAAAGTAGTTGCATGGCTGATGTCCCGTTCCACAGTGGGTTCGTCAGTGTGGGTTATTGCAAGGCGACGAAGATGGCTCAGGAATCTGAAGAGGCCTCTTCTGAGGCTGAGATAGATGTGTGAAATGTTATGGTAACAGATATACTGAATATTCTTTCTTTTTTCGTTGTTAACCCGATGACTATTAAAGGCATTGATTGTCCTTTTCGTTATCTGTCCTTAGAAAAACGTTAAGTGTGGCGTAGATACAATGTGTTTTAGTTTACAATACAATCGTGATATTTGCGTATTCGGCCCAACACATCCGACTTCAGCATGTTATTTTTTAGTACCAGATTGTCTTCCTTCTTCGATCCTACTTGCTTGGCCAGACTAGAAATATAAGTCTTTTTCTGGAGGCACCACGAAAAGATGGAATTAGGGTCTGGATGGGTCTGGTTCACCGATCCATCCTGGCGCAAGCTATCAGCTGTGATGGGTCTTTGTCTGCTATTGGATATAATCGTCACAATGAGCAGGGTGTGTGTGCTGAGCTACTGGACCCATCAACAATAGTTGCATAAACATACTTTTGTAAAGTTAAACGTAAAGAATTGGCGTTACATACAATACAGAGGAGTTAAGTTTCTCAGTATTTAGAGGACATTAGAGTGCCAGTGCTTTCCTTTCTATTATTACCCTACTTAAATCTATGAGCCAGGTATGTGTTATATTTTTAAGCAGAGTTGATCGGAAGTGAGCTAGCTTGGGATCAAACCCACACTTATTTTATCATCGAGTCTACGAACTAACCAATAAGTTACTGGCGTTCCAGATACTTTTCTGTCTTTTATTATTTATATTTATCTGCTCTGTGAAGTCTGCCCCGTCTATGATCAGCGAAATATAGCTGACTGTGTCATGATCAGAGAACTAATCAGCTTGCGAATAGGAATCGAAGTGGGAATGCAGCCCCGTTACCAAAAAATGCAGCGCTGAGGTTGAAAGTCCGGGCCGAAAGGAGAAGATTATCGCTGTTTGATTTAAGTCACGACACAGCGTAACGAAAGCCCTTTTAAGTACGAAAGGAGAAGAAAGGTAATAATCGGACTAATACAAACAATAGATGATTATCAACTTTCTAATCCACTTCGCTCCGGTCCAACTCAAACATCACACACACATTTTCACTCACCACCCCTGCACTCTCTTTATCTCATATCTGCTATTTTTAGCCCATCGCTTCTGTTCTCTCGCTCTGATCTATTCAACCTTTACCCCCACATTCTCCGTGCCAATCTCTCATTCCAGCTAACGTTTACAATGCTCATACAGCACAAACACTGTTTATTTTCAACCCTTTCTATCGTACTACTACGCCCGCTACAAATATGTCGTCATGTAAAGAAAACCTGGTGTTCACATGTAGCTTGTGTTCAGTTTATTTTTCTTCTTTTGCTTTTAACGTAGTCATTTTTACACAAAAAGCAGGATTTTGCTTTTTTTTTTTTTAACCCCAGAGTCAAATGTAACGCGTTAAAAAATGAAATTATGTTGGGTGTTCATATTCATAACTATACGGCTGTAATTATAATGAATAATAACACATGTGCCCGGAAATCTGGATAGGATAATGTCAATACCTAAAGCCTGGCTTTGTCTGAAAACCAGTACTTTCGGTTTCCATGACAAGTACATCACTCTGCCTCAACGGAGGCAATAATTTGACCAATGGGAACGCAGGATTCCCTCCCAGAACCGTCTTTTATCAGTTGAATGATGCGCTGTTACTGCCATGCCTGATTTATGCCTCTGAATTCCCCGTTCGCACTCTCCCATTGTTGTTACTCTTTGCGTTGTGTTCCTCCGCTCCATTGTGTTCCTCCGCCCATTTTTGTGGACATTTCTGTACGTGGTTTCAAGATAGCAGCATGCCAATCCCGGGAATAATATAAACAATTCCCTTCTGCTCGTTTGATCTACTCCATGTGTGCTGGAATATTTCCCATGTATTCCACAATGGATTCGCGCTGCATATTATTATAATTGTTTTATTTCTTTCGTTCGTTTCCCAGGGTGGGGTGATTCCGTCTTTCTGTAGGCTCTTGTTATAGATCACATTTAAAGTATAGTTGAGAAGAGAACATAAGCATATAATTATATGTATAAATCTTGTAACTTATCTCCGATATAAATATATTTTTTACGCTTTTAGCTACTACGGAAGAGATTAAATCAAAGTGTGCAGGATAAAGATGAAATTGTTGGGTAAGAAATGGGTAGTAGACAAGGGTTTACATAATATTGTTATAAAGATGAAATTGTTGGGTAAGAAATGGGTAGTAGACAAGGGTTTACATAATATTGTTATAAAGATGAAATTGTTGGGTAAGAAATGGGTAGTAGACAAGGGTTTACATAATATTGTTATAAAGATGAAATTGTTGGGTAAGAAATGGGTAGTAGACAAGGGTTTACATAATATTGTTATAAAGATGAAATTGTTGGGTAAGAAATGGGTAGTAGACAAGGGTTTACATAATATTGTTATAAAGATGAAATTGTTGGGTAAGAAATGGGTAGTAGACAAGGGTTTACATAATATTGTTATAAAGATGAAATTGTTGGGTAAGAAATGGGTAGTAGACAAGGGTTTACATAATATTGTTATAAAGATGAAATTGTTGGGTAAGAAATGGGTAGTAGACAAGGGTTTACATAATATTGTTATAAAGATGAAATTGTTGGGTAAGAAATGGGTAGTAGACAAGGGTTTACATAATATTGTTATAAAGATGAAATTGTTGGGTAAGAAATGGGTAGTAGACAAGGGTTTACATAATATTGTTATAAAGATGAAATTGTTGGGTAAGAAATGGGTAGTAGACAAGGGTTTACATAATATTGTTATAAAGATGAAATTGTTGGGTAAGAAATGGGTAGTAGACAAGGGTTTACATAATATTGTTATAAAGATGAAATTGTTGGGTAAGAAATGGGTAGTAGACAAGGGTTTACATAATATTGTTATAAAGATGAATTGTTGGGTAAGAAATGGGTAGTAGACAAGGGTTTACATAATATTGTTATAAAGATGAAATTGTCGGGTAAGAAATGGGTAGTAGACAAGGGTTTACATAATATTGTTATAAAGATGAAATTGTTGGGTAAGAAATGGGTAGTAGACAAGGGTTTACATAATATTGTTATAAAGATGAAATTGTTGGGTAAGAAATGGGTAATAGACAAGGGTTTACATAATATTATTATAAAGATGAAATTAGAAGTGTAAACTGCTCACAGATTTAAATTTAGATGCCGTCTTGAAGCTAATTCATCATTTAACTAAATCGTAAATATAATGTACATTTTTCAAGCTAACCTGTTCTTTATGCTCGGTTGCTATTAAGTTGTTCGTATCTTTACCAAGCTGAAACATGACCGGGACGATAGTGTGTGATAAATTACATACACCCAGCCGTTGTTTAAGCTGGTTGGTTTCTCTAAAACCTTGAACTTGAATCATTTAAGCAAAGAGATTTCTTCACACCCTTTGAACAGAACTAGGTGTTATCAGTAATAGGATTTAGATAACGCTGACGGCTGATACATAATGCAGCGCTCAGTTTATAACGAGCGACGAAGTAGATGAGAGATCAAAAGAAGAAACAGAAGAAGATAGAGATTATATCTTCTTTTTGAAAGACGAACTTTCACCGGCTACTGACAAAAGTTCTCATATTTGTATAAATATTGTCATCTAAAAATAAATAAGATACAAACACCAGTGGAACTAATGCAGTAGTTCTCAACTATTTTTATTCGTCAGCCTTCTTGAGACCGCATACCATAAACCTATAATTGAGTTATTTGCGGGTCATCGTCATTGCACTCCGTACATGTCCATTGCTGAGATCCCCGCCTCAGCAAGTCCCGCAGTATCCAGCGACTGGGGACTCCAGTTCTGTGTTGGTTGATAAGTCCTCTTACACACCCACTAAGTTTCTCGTGTCTTTCTGTGCCCATCTTAACTCCCATCTCTTTCATCCGAAGGAGTGACGTTGACTCATGGTGATTGAAGTTAAAACTAAATCTTCGCATTAGATAAATGTTTTGTGATTAATGAATATAATTCCTGTTATTTCAAATTGATGCGATGGACCTGGACCAAGACGTCCAACGAAACCTGAGTTAGAAGTTGCCAGCGACTCATAGCTGACTGCTGATGTCAGTATAAATGAAGCAGAACTGGTCAAGACAATCTTACTCCACCTCCCTGTACTGATTCTGGACTTACAGTCTGACCAAGCAAGTAGGAATCGCAGAGCTAATACAGCTTGGTACCAAAAATGATATGCTGAAATCGTATGTACCCGGTCGAAGGACGCGGATATACAAGTTTTATGTAAACGACAATACATCACATGTATGCCTATTTATAGTGATTGCAAGGGCGGACGATGAAGCAGAGCAGCTGTCCCGTGGACGCAGTAGAGAAAGAAATGTTGAATCTTTAACCGAAATATGTTGTTTCTTATGTCTAAACAAATATCACTAAAACTAAGAGGTCCATGTGGCTACATGGGTCTGACTACGGTCAGGGGAGAAAAGAATAGAGCCACTGTCACATGTCACGTCCTTGTGGCTACATGGGTCTAACTACGGTCAGGGGAGAAAAGAATAGAGCCACTGTCACATGTCACGTCCATGTGGCTACATGGGTCTGACTACGGTCAGGGGAGAAAAGAATAGAGCCACTGTCACATGTCACGTCCTTGTGGCTACATGGGTCTGACTACGGTCAGGGGAGAAAAGAAGAGAGTCACATGTCACGTCCATGTAACTACATGGGTCTGACTACGGTGAAGGGGAGAAAAGAATAGAGCCACTGTCACATGTCACGTCCTTGTGGCTACATGGGTCTGACTACGGTCAGGGGAGAAAAGAATAGAGCCACTGTCACATGTCACGTCCGTGTAGCCTGGTTTCAGGTCGGCACTATATCTGACATGATTCCGTCTTCGCTGGTGTTTGGTGGACATGCTTCATCGGGAGTACTATGGAGTTGTACGTTGGGCAATGAAGATTATATGTCTACCAATCTAAACTTAGAATAGTGAAATATTATGCATTCTCAACACTGTAATGTTGCCATTGGAATCAGAAACAGTAAATGAAAACTATCTATACAGAGCTTCACAGCAGTAAGTAATCTGATCATCAGAAGAACCCCCATCGAGCAAGTGTTAGTCCTTTTAGTCTCTTGACACTATAATGAGATGGGCCCACCGGGGTCATGGCAACCAGGCGTTGATCTCCTGCTGTATTTAACTCTTAAGCTAACAATATTGTCGGCACAAAAACAACTACACTTATTCTACGCAACGCTTCTGGTTGATCTCCAAGGATGACGCCGGCCTCGAGACAGAAAGGTTGTGAGTTAAAATCCCGGCTGCACAGGTTAGGATTTTTATTTGTGATTTCTCTCTGCAGCAACCACTCTTGGTAAAAAAAAAAAAATAAGCCGACCCCGAAGACGGAGTTAACTGCCTGTGCGGCTAGTGACCCCTGTGCACACGGCTGCCAGGTAAAAAACGGGTTAACAAGCAAAATCCAATTCCTAGTCTCTTGGGCAAAACGCAAAAAAAATAAATAAATAAATAAATAAATAACACACTTCTGGTTGAATCTACGGTCTATACTTAGTCGTATACGACTTGTCTTAGCTTTAACCAGCACATTGATGTCTCTTTTGTGGTGGCAGCAGTTTACAATGACTTGTATATGGGACGTCCCACTATATGCACTCACGTACACGCTGCTTCTTGTCATGGTGCAACTCAGTACAAAGGAGCGGATAATAGGTGATAATGATTGGTCGACCTCAGAACTCCATTCCTCTGAACTGTCGGTGTTGCAAACGTGGGGTCTGGCTAACCAACATACATTAACATAAACAGTAGTCCCATAATCTTGGCCGTCGCTGTGACACTATCGACAATGCCTTCACAATTTCCTTCCAAACTTCACAACAATGAGACGCTTTCTGAGACGTGGCAAAGGTTTTATCATGACGTTCTCTGATGTTGTTGTCCCATCTTTATTAGACGTGGCAAAGGTTTTATCATGACGTTCTCTGATGTTGTTGTCCCATCTTTATTAGACGTGGCAAAGGTTTTATCATGACTTTCTCTGATGTTGTTGTCCCATCTATATTAGACGTGGCAAAGGTTTTATCATGACGTTCTCCGATGTTGTTGTCCCATTTTTCTGAGACGTGGCAAAGGTTTATCATGACGTTCTCTGATGTTGTTGTTCCATTTTTCTGAGACGCGACAAAGGTCTATCATGACGTTCTCTGATGTTGTTGTCCCATTTTTCTGAGACGCGACAAAGGTCTATCATGACGTTCTCTGATGTTGTTGTTCCATTTTTCTGAGACGCGACAAAGGTCTATCATGACGTTCTCTGATGTTGTTGTCCCATATTTCTGAGACGTGGCAAAGGTTTATCATGACGTTCTCTGATGTTGTTGACCCATTTTTCTGAGACGTGGCAAAGGTTTATCATGACGTTCTCTGATGTTGTTGACCCATCTTTCTGAGACGTGGCAAAGGTCTATCATGACGTTCTCTGATGTTGTTGACCCATCTTTCTGAGACGCGAAAAAGGTCTATCATGACGTTCTCTGATGTTGTTGACCCATCTTTCTGAGACGTGGCAAATGTCTATCATGACCTTCTCTAATGTTGTTGTCCCATCTTTCTGAGACGTGAAAAACGTCTATCATGACCTTCTCTAATGTTGTTGTCCCATCTTTCTGAGACGTGAAAAAGGTCTATCATGACCTTCTCTAATGTTGTTGTCCCATCTTTCTGAGACGTGAAAAAGGTCTATCATGACCTTCTCTAATGTTGTTGTCCCATCTTTCTGAGACGTGAAAAAGGTCTATCATGACCTTCTCTAATGTTGTTGTCCCATCTTTCTGAGACGTGAAAAAGGTCTATCATGACCTTCTCTAATGTTGTTGTCCCATCTTTCTGAGACGTGAAAAAGGTCTATCATGACCTTCTCTAATGTTGTTGTCCCATCTTTCTGAGACGTGAAAAAGGTCTATCATGACCTTCTCTAATGTTGTTGTCCCATCTTTCTGAGACGTGAAAAAGGTCTATCATGACCTTCTCTAATGTTGTTGACCCATCTTTCTGAGACGTGGCAAAAGTTTATCATGACGTTCTCTGATGTTGTTGACCCATTTTTCTGAGACGTGACGAAGGTTTATCATGACGTTCTCTGATGTTGTTGACCCATCTTTCTGAGACGTGACGAAGGTTTATCATGACGTTCTCTGATGTTGTTGACCCATTTTTCTGAGACGTGACGAAGGTTTATCATGACGTTCTCTGATGTTGTGTCCCATCTTTCTGAGACGCGACAAATGTCTATCATGACCTTCTCTGATGTTGTTGACCCATTTTTCTGAGACGCGACAAATGTCTATCATGACCTTCTCTGATGTTGTTGACCCATTTTTCTGAGACGCGACAAATGTCTATCATGACCTTCTCTGATGTTGTTGACCCATTTTTCTGAGACGTGACGAAGGTTTATCATGATCGTACATGGACTATAAATAAGATATTAACAAAAGAAAGAACATTAAAGAGCACTAGATTTACAGAAGAATTGAAAGAGTTGGAAAAAAATAGAAAACAAATAAATTAATAACGCTCTGAAGTAACTGAAAATGAAGAAGAAATTATTGAAAACAATCTGAGAAAGACAAAATAAAATACATTGAACATATACGATCAAAATATAAACAACACTATAAAGGTCAGCTTAAAAGGAAAGGTACAATATTTAAAAAAATGGCAGGCAGAGATTCAAATAAGTCTTAGTAGTGAGCAAGAAAACCGGTCACAGAGTGTACGATTAAGGGTCAAGGCAAAGAAAAGCACATTAATTCATCAAAATTCGGTATTGTAAAATAAGAATTCTTATTTTAACCATACCATTTGTATCTTCAATTCTCCTGTACGATGAAGGCAAGATATGAAGTAAAATGGAGTTCCGTGGTAGCCAGATTTCATTGCATGCACACCACGGCTTATCATGATGATGATGATGATGAATTGTAAATAAATGTTCCAGTGGTAGCATCTAAGAAGCAGTGTCATGGACAGTAGACAAATAAATGAAAAGACGATTAGAGGCCACAGAAATGGGATTTGTTAGAAGAATGTTGAAAGTTCCCTGAACAACTAAAGAGACCAATGAATAAATTCTCAAAGAGGCCAACACAAAAAGGGAACTCCTAAAAAACAACAGAAAGAAACAAAGAACATTTTTTTGGGGGCACATCACGAGAAGAGGAAAGTTAGAATACTTGGTTACAACTGGCAAAATAAAAGGAAAGAGAGATCGCGGACGACAAAGAGAGAAAATACTGGATAGCTTGGTGTCATGGCATGGACAACAGTCAACAACAAAACTGATACGATGCACTGTAGATAGAAGATTGTGGAAGGACATGATCGCCCACCTCAACCGGTATGGCACATGATGATGATATGTTAATGTGAATGAAGTAAGTGATCATACATGTTTGCTTCAAGTGTTCTTTGCGTTAAATAAAAGCTTGTTTGATGTGTTGACGATTCTAATATAAGAAAGTGATCACGTTTTGAAGAAGAAAAAAAGATAAAACGACTGGATTCGAAGTGAGTGTTTATACTTCTAGACTCCTATAACCTCGGTCTTTGCACAGACACACAAATGTCACGTGCTCAGGTCACGTGCTCACATCAAGAAAGCTGTTAAATGTCATACCTGGAATTTTGCACACCGTTGTTGACCTTGGCATCATTTCTGCCTTAATCTGTTTCGGCAATTACCCATGATGCGTTGTAATGAGTATTAGCTGTTGCGCGATCACGGCTAGTCACAGTGGTTGTTAAGTTACATCGATGAATCTATGACTCATGACTGTTAAATTTGTACTTGAGATCTATTTATGACTCATGACTGTTAAATTGGTACTTGAGATCTATTTATGACTCATGACTGTTAAATTGGTACAAGAGATCTATTTATGACTCATGACTGTTAAATTGGTACTTGAGATCTATTTATGACTCATGACTGTTAAATTGGTACTTGAGATCTATTTATGACTCATCACTGTTAAATTGGTACTTGAGATCTATTTATGACTCATGACTGTTAAATTGGTACATGAGATCTATTTATGACTCATGACTGTTAAATTGGTACATGAGATCTGTTTATGACTCATGACTGTTAAATTGGTACATGAGATCTAGTTATGACTCATGACTGTTAAATTGGTACATGAGATCTAGTTATGACTCATGACTGTTAAATTGGTACATA
This sequence comes from Megaustenia siamemsis, assembly GCA_032433765.1. Classification (NCBI taxonomy): domain Eukaryota; kingdom Metazoa; phylum Mollusca; class Gastropoda; order Stylommatophora; family Ariophantidae; genus Megaustenia; species Megaustenia siamemsis. Next base: position 22,150,733 of record JAVIAB010000106.1, read on the forward strand.
CTTTGAGCCGGTAGTAATTTTCTTACGTTTCTTTGTGTTCAGTTGAGTTTTCTGATAACGTAGTTTCTGTGTATCAAGGGACATAACGAGAAGGCGTGCAATTATCAAAGGGAAGTAAGAAGACCGATCACCTCAGTTGTACATCACAGAACGAACGGAAACTGTATCTACTACTCCCAGAAAAAGCACTTTAGCCCTCAATCTGTGTGTTTGTATCGGGAATCCTAACGGGGTCGTTACATTACGTCATAGGAGAGATGGCGGGAACGAAGGGAAACTCACTTGAGGCAACACATTGTTTTAGCCTTGTGAGGGTATGAGCAAGGGGAGATGACGTAATCCATGTTCTCATATCATAAAGAGATATGTTGTTTTTTTAAATGTAGGTTATCATCATCATCAAGTACGGGTCTGCTGGCGTAGGTGATCATGTGTCTCCACAACTTTCGATCTCGAGTTATTTATCATTTCTGCTGTTGACCTTCTGCCAAGCCATTCTCTTAAGTTGTCTGATATTTTTTCACTTTGCTTCCCTCTATCTCGCCGTCCCCCAATTTTCCCAGTTGTTACAATATATTCCAGCTGTTCTCTTCTCATTACATGGCAAAAAAAAATGTTTCTTCCTAATATTGGAAATTAGCTCTCTTTTTTGCTTTGATCTCTTTCAGAACGTTTCATTACTCTTCTTATCTGTCCATGGTGTTCTCAACATTCTTCTGTAAAACCACATTTCTACAGACTCCAGTGATTTTCTTGTCTGTTGACCTATTGTCCATGATTCACATCCATATGTTAAGTCTGGCTCTACATAACGTTTAGTAGTAGTATATGGCTATTGTTATTATCATCATCCACCAGCCCAAAATTATCATCAACAGTGAAGAACTTGAAATTGTAACAAACAATGAATATCTGGCATCTACAGTAACTACCAATGAAGACTGCTAGAAAGAGCTCAAAAAGAAGAATAACAATAGCAACACACAAATTAAACGCTATGAAGAACATACACAATAAGTGGTAAAATTAAAATAACTGAGGACATGTATCTTCCGGATATCAACATATGGTTGTTAAATGATAAACAGTCTCACAAACAGCAAAAAAAAAAATAGATAGATTCATTCGAAACAAAATGCTAACGAAACATTCTTAAATAAAAAAAATATAAAAAAAGTGAAAAAGAGCAATGAAGATAGATTAAAAGATCTAAGCATTAAAAAAGACTTGGCTTATAAGCATCCTTCTACATAAGAAATGAAAATATTATGGGCACGTCAAAAGACACATCGGAATGAAAAGAACAAAGATGGTAGGTGTGGTTTCAAGGCGACGCTTCAGGGGCATGCCAAGAAGAAGGTGGTTTCAAGGCGACGCTTCAGGGGCATACCAAGAAGAAGGTGGTTTCAAGGCGACGCTTCAGGGGCATACCAAGAAGAAGGTGGTTTCAAGGCGACGCTTCAGGGGCATACCAAGAAGAAGGTGGTTTCAAGGCGACGCTTCAGGGGCATACCAAGAAGAAGGTGGTTTCAAGGCGACACTTCATGGGCATACCAAGAAGAAGGTGGTTTCAAGGCGACGCTTCAGGGGCATACCAAGAAGAAGGTGGTCTCAAGGCGACGCTTCAGGGACATACCAAGAAAAAGGTGGTTACAGGACATTAAAGAGACCTTGAATATGACAATAGAAGAAGTGGGAAATCTGGCTAGAGACAAGAGATTTTTTTTTTTCAGAAATGTAGTGAATTAAAAGTTCAGCAAAGGGCATACGACATGATGATGGCTATAATAATAATAATAATTATTATTATTATTAGTAGTAGTAGTAGTAGTAGTAGTAGCGGTAGCAGTTGCAGTAGCAGTAGCAGCAGCAGTAGTATCTTTCTTCTTCTGCGCACACCTTGAGATGCCAATCTTTATTTAGTTCAAAGAAAGTATCTGTCAGTCCGTGGCTGGTGACATCTCAATACTACTTATCCATGTCGTTATTGTAAAGTGCTGGGATGGTCACCACAGTGCTATAGCCTACATTTTTCCATCACGTTGGGCACCTCAAACAAGTGATCATCGGTCGGTATTATATTGAATTACAGTCATGAAATAGCCGCGTTAGCTCAGTGGTGGTGAACTTGACTACAACGGACCAGAGGGGTTCGATCCTGATCGACGGTTTCCGGGTTCGCCCAGTCTTAAAAGGGTACCGGATTTTTTCTGGGAAAGTGAAGCAGGACGACCACATTACCCCAAAAATCATATGCCGAAGGTCTATACAAAAAAATTATGGCCACCATCACCATATACTAACATAGAATTATGGAAATGTACCAGTCAAACACCAGTGGATAAAGAGATACCGCGAAGACGATGGCGCTGGATAGGAAACACATTACGGAAGCCAACTGAGAGTACTACACAACAGGCCCTTTTTTTGAATCCCCAGGGGAAAAGACAAAGAGGAAGACCAAGGAATTCTTGGAGAAGACAGATAGAAGCAGAGATGAAGATGATGGGGAAGACATGGAATGATCTTAAAAGAATGGCAAAAAAAAAAAACAGAACGACTTGGAAAGTGTTTGTTGAAGACCTATGCTCCACTGGGAGCTAAAAAGGTAGAAGAAGAAGAGAAGAATCACCATATTCCTTATACGCAAATTGGTGTGACGGGGCTCTTTACCTTCATTTTACAGTCATGAAATGGACAGTTTCAGTAATTTATTAAACAAAAACTGTAGAAATATGACCGTGAGAAAAGCTGGAAGTGATATTGCTCGTTCCAAAGTTAGTGATCTTGTCTTTCCTCTACCTGCTAACTGATATCACCTGCGACAAAGACTCTCTAACTGGATTGCCGAAGCACAGCCATATTTACTAAGGCCCCCTGGCAGAAAATGCAACCAGAAAACCGACCAGCTCGCGTGATGTTTTCAGCAACAGAATTTATAGACGACTGACGTCACTCTATCCATAACCCCCTTTCTCTCCTCTCTCCCCCCTCCCCCCACACACACTTATTAAGCTAAAAATTCAAGGTAGTTGTAGGTTTTCCGGGAATTTCCTGTCAGCTCGCAGGCCTTAGTCATTCTATAGATGGCTGTGGTATAGGTAAGATTTACTTACGTGACATTTGCCACGATATCAAGATTAAACATCCAGTGACATTTTAAAATAAATGTCAAATAGACAGTTTCTATCCCGTGTGTTACCGGGGCCTCATTATGAGGGAAGTAGAGAATAGTGACACTGTGACCTTCCAGGCATCTCGTAAGAGGCGACTAAGGAGGTTGATCGATGGCTTGACAAGCTGTCATTGTAAAAAGTATTGTTATGGAAACAGAGCCATAGATTTTAGAAGTGGTGATCTCTGCAATATATGCCACGCAAGGTTTCTGTTTTTGAGATTGTGGTTCTGCCCTATGTGCCGTCTTCGGCTCGATAGGACAATAGATATATAGTTAGATAGATAGATAGACATACAGACAGACAGACAGACAGATAGGGCAGGCAGGCAGGCAGACAGATAGGGCAGGCAGGCAGACAGACAGACAGATAGGGCAGGCAGGCAGTTTCTGGGAGCGAAAGCGCCATGTCATCACCAGGAACCAACGACCCACAGACTGTAGAACGGAATGGCATCACTGCATGCCGAGCAATCCCATATCTGCTCAGCTCCCTTTCCAGCATCCAACGAGGTGTTCATCCCGATCTTCAGTTCTATTGAACGTATTGCATCCTGTAAAATTGCACGTTCATAAAAACGACCCATAGCTGACTGCATACGCCAGAATAATGAAGATTATGTACCACCTCATCGTCGTGTCACTAGAAACAGACTATTCAGCTTTGTCAACTTAATAGGGATCGAGAGAGAAAACGACCTGGTACTAAAGAAAATTACAACGCTAAGGTCTAATGTGTTGGGCCGAAAGGCGCAAATAACACCATTTTACCACAAACCATAGCCCACTTAACGTCCACTTAAGAGCGGGCGGTGAGGAAGACTGTTAATTCTTTAGTGGTTGTCGGGTGAATGAGAAAGAGAGAAGGCAGGAAAACAGGTTCAGTGCAGAGCAAGTGTGTGGACTTTTGTTCATTTGTTTACATTTTGAAATACAGATATTTGAACTCTTTCATTTGTTTACATTTTGAAATACAGATATTTGAACTCTTTCATTTGTTTAGATTTTGAAATACAGATATTTGAACTCTTTCATTTGTTTGCATTTTGAAATACAGATATTTGAACTCTATCATTTGTTTACATTTTCAAATACAGATATTTGAACTCTTTCATTTGTTTACATTTTGAAATACAGATATTTGAACTCTTTCATTTGTTTACATTTTCAAATACAGATATTTGAACTCTTTCATTTGTTTACATTTTGAAATACAGATATTTGAACTCTTTCATTTGTTTACATTTTGAAATACAGATATTTGAACTCTTTCATTTGTTTACATTTTGAAATACAGATATTTGAACTCTTTCATTTGTTTACATTTTCAAATACAGATATTTGAACTCTTTCATTTGTTTACATTTTGAAATACAGATATTTGAACTCTTTCATTTGTTTACATTTTGAAATACAGATATTTGAACTCTTTCATTTGTTTACATTTTGAAATACAGATATTTGAACTCTTTCATTTGTTTACATTTTGAAATACAGATATTTGAACTCTTTCATTTGTTTAGATTTTTAAATACAAATATTTGAACTCTTTCATTTGTTTAGATTTTTAAATACAGATATTTGAACTCTTTCATTTGTTTAGATTTTTAAATACAAATATTTGAACTCTTTCATTTGTTTAGAATTTTTAAATAAAGATATTTAAACTTTTTCATTTGTTTAGATTTTTAAAATTCAGATATTTAAACTTTTTCATTTGTTTAGATTTTTAAATACAAATATTTGAACTCTTTCATTTGTTTAGATTTTTAAATACAAATATTTGAACTCTTTCATTTGTTTAGAATTTTTAAATAAAGATATTTAAACTTTTTCATTTATTTAGATTTTTAAATACAAATATTTGAACTCTTTCATTTGTTTAGATTTTTAAATACAAATATTTGAACTCTTTCATTTGTTTAGATTTTTAAATACAAATATTTGAACTCTTTCATTTGTTTAGATTTTTAAATACAGATATTTGAACTCTTTCATTTGTTTAGATTTTAAATACAGATATTTGAACTCTTTCATTTGTTTAGATTTTTAAATACAGATATTTGACTCTTTCATTTGTTTACATTTTGAAATACAGATATTTGAACGTGTTCATTTGTTTAGATTTTTAAAATACAGATATTTAAACTTTTTCATTTGTTTAGATTTTTAAATACAAATATTTGAACTCTTTCATTTGTTTAGATTTTTAAATACAAATATTTGAACTCTTTCATTTGTTTAGATTTTTAAATACAAATATTTGAACTCTTTCATTTGTTTAGATTTTTAAATACAAATATTTGAACTCTTTCATTTGTTTAGAATTTTTAAATAAAGATATTTAAACTTTTTCATTTGTTTAGATTTTTAAAATTCAGATATTTAAACTTTTTCATTTGTTTAGATTTTTAAATACAAATATTTGAACTCTTTCATTTGTTTAGATTTTTAAATACAAATATTTGAACTCTTTCATTTGTTTAGATTTTTAAATACAAATATTTGAACTCTTTCATTTGTTTAGATTTTTAAATACAAATATTTGAACTCTTTCATTTGTTTAGATTTTTAAATACAAATATTTGAACTCTTTAATTTGTTTAGATTTTTAAAATACAAATATTTGAACTCTTTCATTTGTTTAGATTTTTAAATACAAATATTTGAACTCTTTCATTTGTTTAGATTTTTAAATACAAATATTTGAACTCTTTCATTTGTTTAGAATTTTTAAATAAAGATATTTAAACTTTTTCATTTGTTTAGATTTTTAAAATTCAGATATTTAAACTTTTTCATTTGTTTAGATTTTTAAATACAAATATTTGAACTCTTTCATTTGTTTAGATTTTTAAATACAAATATTTGAACTCTTTCATTTGTTTAGAATTTTTAAATAAAGATATTTAAACTTTTTCATTTGTTTAGATTTTTAAATACAAATATTTGAACTCTTTCATTTGTTTAGGTCTTTAAATAAATATATTTGAACTTTTTCATTTCATCAAGAGCCACGCATCCTGTGTTACCTTCTGAGGAAAATAATAAGGTACCCGTTTAATTCTGGGTGAACCTAGGAGCTTTTGACTTGGACCGAAGTGAATCTCTTGACCTTGTTATTAGTCTATTTCACTAACCACTGAGCGATCACAGCTCTATCTCTCTCTCTCTCTCTCTCACTCTCTCTCTCTCTCTCTCTCCCATTGTCTTGCTCCACATACGGACTTGCAGTTTACTCTTCATTTCGCCTTGTTTCGTCTGTTGTCATATTATTTACTTTAGTCACTGTTCTATTTAATACTTTCATTTCATTTGAATATTAATTTCCTAATTTGGCCATCCTACAATTAGCTCCATATTTATAGATGATTATTTTTGTCTGTACAACTTTTCTTATTTAATTGGTCTACATTCACTCTAGTATACCCTTACAGCTGATCTACATTCACCCCAGCAAATCTTCTTAGTCTACATTCACTCTAGTATGTATACCCTTCTAGCTGATCTACATTCACCTCAGTATCTCTCTTTAGTTGTTGTACATTGATCTCAGTATCTTCATTTAGTTGAACTCATCAACATCAAGTACCGAGCGTACTGGCGTTGGTGATCATGTCTCTCCACAACCTTCGATCTCGGCAGCTATTTATCATTTCTGTTGTTGACCTTCTGCCAAGCCATTCTCTTAAGTTGTCTTTTATTTTTTTCTCTTTGCTTCCCTCCATCTCTTGTCCCTCAATTTTTCCAGATGTTACAATATACTCCAGTCGTTCTCTTCTCATTACATGGCCAAAAAATGATGATTGTTTCTTCCTAATATTGGAAATTAACTCTCTTTTTGCTTTGTCCTCTCTCAGAACATCTTCATTACTCTTCTTATCTGTCCATGGTACTCTCAACATTCTTCTGTAAAACCACATTTCTACAGACTCCAGTGATTTTCTTGTCTGTTGTCCTATTGTCCATGATTCGCATCCATATGTTAAGACTGGCTCTACATAACATTTAAGAACTCTTTTTCTTGTTTCTATTGTCAAAAATGGATTGCATTAGTTGAACTATCTTCACCTAAATATCTCCTTTTATTTTATCTACATTCACTTCTTGTCCGGTTAGCGCAATCGATAGGCGGTTGGCTTACCACGGCAACAGCCGGGGTTCGTACCCTGGCGAGGACACCTGGGTTTTACTAATTCCCTAAAATTAGTGGGAGCCGCGATAGCTCAGTGGTTAGTGAACTGGACTACTACGGACAAGGGGTAGGGTTCGATCCCAACCGACGGCTCCGGGTTCACCCAGCCTTAAATGGGTACCGGATTTTTTCTGGGAAAGTAAATCAGCACGGCGTAATACCGACCACATTACCCCAAAAATCATGTGCTGAAGGTCTGTAAAATATAGGGTCACTAACACCATATTTCCCTATACGCCACTTGGCGTGACGGGGGGTACTTTACTTTTTTTTTTTTTACATTCACTTCTGTATCTCCTTTTATCTTTCTTTTGCTCTCTATTCCTTCAGTTTATCCTCTTAATTGGGCTACATTTATCGCAATATCTCTCTTTTAATTGATCTACATTCACCTCAGTATGTCTTTAATTGATCTACATTCACCTCAGTATGTCTTTAATTGATATACATTCACTTCAGTATGTCTTTATTTGATCTACATTCACCTCATTATGTCTTTAATTGATCTACATTCACTTCAGTATCTCTCTTTTAATTGATCTACATTCACCTCATTATCTCTCTTTTAATTCATCTACATTCACCTCTGTACCTCTCTTATAGTTCGTCCATATTCACCTGATCATTTCTCTATTAGTGTTTTCCATGACACATACATTTTACCAGTACTTTAATGACATCAGAGGGAAAAAAAATGAAATAAGCGTAAATGTGAGTTCGTCATATAAATATATATATAACCGAAAAGCAAAGCAAGCCCTCATATGGGAAACAACAGGTAAGAGAAAAAGAGGAAGACCCAGGGAGATACTGAGAAGAACATTGATGAGAGAGGCAGGAGCAGCAGGATTCGGCTCCCTCAATGAGATAGAGCTGCTTGCACAGAACAGAGACAGGTGGCGAGATTTGATAAAATATCTTTAAAAGAAAACTGCTAGAACAAAAATTCAGATAGGAGGTGTATCTTGGTCTACGCCCTATGGGCCGGCTACGGCTCGAAAGGTCTATATATATATATATATATATATATATATATATATATATATATATATATATATATATATATATACATATATCTTGCACATGCTAATATTGCTGCAAACCAACTAATTAACACGATTCTTTCCGACGAGGAACTAGGATACCGTGCTCGCAGATACATGATCGCTGGCGCCAGTTTAAATTACCTTCAAGTGAAAACAGATTATCTTCTGTGCATTTATGTTAAAGGATGTTCTTTTTTCTGCACTCTCTCCGTTCTGAACGGCTGTTGAGTTGCGCAACGGAAGTCGTAGTCTTCGGGGTCATTTCCTTATTTACGGGAAAAATCGAATTTGAGATACAGGTGGAGGGATTCTTAGAACATGATAAATGGGGACGGGGCTATAACTGTGTGTATGTGATATTTTAGATATGTTGTTCATTTCCTTATTTAAAAATATAATCAGCATATGGTGCTTCAGGGAGCCGCGAAAGCTCAGTGGTTAGTGAAATGGACTACAAAGGACAAGAGGTAGGGTTCGATCCCAAACCACGGCTTCCCGGTTCACCCAGCCTTTAATGGGTACCGGAATTTTTTCGGGGAAAGTAAAGGGGCACAGGCGTAATACCGACCACATTACCCCAAAAATCATGTGCCGAAAGTCTGTAAAATGTATGGTCACTAACACCATATTCCCTATACGCCACTTGGCGTGACGGGGGTACTTTACTTTTGGAGACGCGATAGCTCAGTGGCTAGTGAACTGGACTGCTACTGACAAGATGTCGAATTCAATCCTGATCAACTGCTTTCACCCAACTTTAAATGGATACCGGATTTCTTTTTCTGATAAAGTAAAACGGTACGGGCGTAATACCCGACTACATTTCCTCAAAAATAATTTTCTGAAGGTATGTAAAAATATTTGGACGCTAACGCCATATTGCTTGCCTATACGCCACGTTGCCTGAAGGGGCTCTTTACTTTGACTACCCCTCTCTTTAACGATCATCACGATAACAGCAGGAAATACCCAAACAAACACGCGCTATTGGTACCGTCCGTGTATCCTTGTTCCCTCCACGGAAGTGTTTATGTCGGGATTATAAAATTATCCTTATCTCTCAACGGAAAGGAGCGAGACAAAGACTCGTTTCTGTACGTTTTCCGGTGTAAGATATAAAAACAAGAATGACGTCTTGCTTGCACAGATTCCATCAATGCTACAGATATTCGATACACGTTTTTGAGCCAGCATGCAAGCATCTTATCTCTGAGCTGTCTAGCGCCATTTTACTCTGGGGCAAATGTGGAATAAGGACAGAGAGTATGCTTGAATCTATTTTGTTTCGTCTGCAGTTTTATTCATTTTCCCCAGTGTATTCCCTGCGACTATTTTTAGCTTTTGCCTCCGCGGATTCAACACTCAAATCAGTGGTTACCATTTGAAGTCAGTAGTTACCAACATTTGAAGTCAGTGGTTACCAACGTTTGAAGTCAGTGGTTACCAACGTTTGAAAACAGTGGTTACCAACATTTGAAGTCAATGGTTACCAACGTTTGAAGTCAGTGGCTACCAACATTTGAAATCAGTGGTTACCAACGTTTATCACTTCTAGACACATTTGTTTCTTTTTCTGCTGCGTTTTCCAGACGCCATCTCCCTTCATAGTCCGCCCTTCGTTTTTTTCTTTTTCTTATTCTTCTTCTCCTGCTACCCCATAAAAACGGGGGTCATACATACTTCGCAAATTTCTCCATTTTTTTTCTATGCCGGTCTTTCTCTGTGACTCCACAAAGTCGAGACCTGTCCATTCTTTGGTGTTATCTTCCCATCTCTTTCTTTCTCTACCACTTCTTCCCCTCCCCTCCCCTTTCAGAGCTCCTAGCAGAACAATCATTGTTAGGCCATGCTATTGAGGTACGTAAAAGTAAAAAAAAGTAAAGAGCCCCCGTCACGCCAAGTGGCGTATAGGGAATATGGTGTTCTATCTATCTATTGACCTTTCGAGCCGTAACCGGCCCATAGGGCGTAGACCAAGATACACCTTCTCCTATATGAATTTTTGTTCTAGCAGTTTTCTTTTAAAGATATTTTATCAAATCTCGCCATCTGTCTCTGTTCTGTGCAAGCAGTTCTATCTCATTGAGGGAGCCGATTCCTGCTGCTCTTGCCTCTCTCATCAATGTTCTTCTCAGTGTCTCCCTGGGTCTTCCTCTTTTTCTTTTACCTGTTGTTTCCCATATGAGGGCTTGCTTTGCTATTCGATTATTATCTCTTCTCATCACATGTCCAACGTATGACCATCGTCTTTTCTTTATTACTGAAGATATTAGTGGTTGATTGGCGATTTCTCTAATTTCCTCGTTTGTTTTGAATTCGTTCCATTCTATACCAAGTATTTTCCTTAGACATTTATTTTCGAATGCGTTCAACTTTGTTTCTATATCTCTTGTTGTTTTCCAGCTTTCACACGCATACGTAAGGGTTGATAGTACATTTGATTTGAATAGCCTAAGTTTTGTGTTTGTGCTAATGAGTTTTGATTTCCACAACTTTTCAAGGCTTCTGAAAGACTTTTGCTGCTTTAGCCAGTCTGATTCTAATTTCTTTGCTCGTATCCCCTTCTCGATCAATGTGACTTCCAAGATAGATAAAGTGATCTCAATATGGTGTTAGTGACCATAATTTGTACAGACCTTCGGCACATGATTTTTGGGGTAATGTGGTCGGTATTACGCCCGTACCGCTTTACTTTCTCAGAAAAAAAATCCGGTGCCAATTTAAGGCTGGGTGAACCGGGGAGCCGTCGGTTAGGATCGAACCAGACCTCTTGTCCTATGTAGTCCAGTTCACTAATCACTGGGCTATCGCGGCTCCCATATTGAGGTACATGGCCAAACCATTTTATTTTGCGTTTCTTCACGATAGTCAAAAGATCATCTTTTGTAAACTTTTTCATTTATGATACAATCTAAGCAAGAGATGTTCAGAATCTTACAATGTTTCATCTCCATGGCATGTATTTTCTTCTTTAACTCTGATGTAAATGTCCATGTTTCGCAAACGTATATAAAAAAAAAATGTGATATAACAAGCGTCAGCATATTTAGAGCCAAGAGTGATGTTTTTATCTTTCCTAATAGTTAGCAAAGTTAAGACCTTAAATTACGACTGACTCAGCAGGTCGGTAAGGGATAAATGTTTTATGCTAAGAGAAATACACAGAAAAAAACGACAGAACACAATCAAAACTTATACATAGCCTTCATTGACCAGGAAAAAGCATTCGACAGAGTAAACAGAGAACAACTGTGGGAGATACTAACAACATACGGAGTAAGCCAACATCTAACCAATCTTATTAAAAGTCTATACGTCAACAGCAGCTGCAGGGTCAGAACAGCAGCAGGCTACACAGACCACTTCGAAGTTAGATCAGGTGTAAGACAGGGGTGCGTACTATCCCCCCTACTATTTATTACATACATGGACCATATATGCAAGCTAGTCAACCCATCAGAGACAGAGGAGATCAACGAGCTTTTATTTGCAGACGATCAGGCACTAATACATGAAACAATAGAAGACATACAAGAACACTTAAACAAACTCAACAGCTCAGGCACAAAATACAACATGAAAATCAACATCAACAAAACAGAAGTCATGAATGTCGCCAAAAATAAACAGAACATCAACATAACTATAGAAGGCAGACAACTAAAACAAGTAGAGGAATTAAAATACCTAGGAAGTTTAGTGACAAACGATAATTCTCAAACAGCAGAGATAGAATCAAGATGCAACAAAGCTAATCATCGGACAGTTGTCACCACTATTGTTCTACAAGGAAATAACTCTGGAGGCAAAACGAGCACAATACAATACAATCTTCATCCCAACGTTGTGCTACCAATGCCAGACCTGGACCCTAGATGCAAGAACAATAAGAAAAATAACATCTACAGAGATGAAATGTGTTATACGAATGACAGGAAACAGTCTGAGAGATAAGATCAGAAATAAAGAACTGAGAAAAAAACTAGGAAAAGCCCCCGCCATAGAATATATAAGGAAACAACAGATAAAATGGTTTGGCCACTTGACAAGGCAAAAAGAACAAAACACAACACAACGAGCCTTCAACAAACGTTGTGAGAACACTAGACCTAAGATCGACCACGAAAAAGATGGGTCGATGGAATATTAGAAGCACTAGGAAACATAACAGCAGCAGAGGCGAACAGAAGAGCAAAAGACCGCAAATTATATCTCCCCTCGACGCTGAAAGGCAGATGAGGAAGGAAAGAAGAAGAATAATAGCTTTTAGCCTTGCAAGTGCTACTGTAGCTTGCGCTATCTGGCTGATAATTCAGGCTTTGTGCATTCATCGCTGGTAATTGATCTAAAGTATTGAAATTTGTCAACTTTTTCTGTGTTAAATAGGGGCAGATATGTTATATTGTTGTTAACAGGAATGTTACGATGGAGGTGATGGCAGTGACGAAGGCATTCATCTGGTTAGAATCACAAGACTACACACACGCCTGTATAATGAGTGATTCGATGAGCAAAATAAAAAAAGTGGAGGCGGGATCTGTACGTATGCAATGGGTAGAGTAATTGCTGAAATCAAAAGTACGTAAGGTCACCTTTGTCTACAGCCTAGGACATACGGGAGTACGGGGAAATGAAAAAGCGGACAGGTTGGCTAGCTGCGTTATTGTTCAGGACGGTCAACCAATGGTTCGGGCGGACATCATGAATGCCCTCCGGGAAGTTGGAAGGACACAGGACTTCGACAACCATGAGTCCACGTCACTGCTTCGGATGAACGAGATGGGAGTTAAGGTGGGCACAGCCAGAAACGCGAAACTTAGTGGGCGTGTAAGAAGACTAATCAACCAACATAGATCTGTAGTCGTCAGTCGCTGGACACTGCGGGACTTGCTGAGGAGGGGATCTCAGCACCTACGGGCATGTTCGGAGTGCAATGATGATGACCTACTAATAACTCAATAACAGGAAACTGCAATATATAAACCTATCGGCCAAATACATCCGACTTTAGTAGATATTTTTGTGTTCCTGATTACCTTCTCACTTTGATCTCTTGTCGCTTAACCCAGCTTGTTATTTTCCAAATTACCATAGGGAAGCATAGTATGATCTTGGTCATTTCTGGTTCACTAACACAGAAAAAAGCAGCCAATTCATGTTCAGAGAACGTGTTCACAGATTATTGCCTTAGCCCAACGATTGAAGTGCCCATTTACATCTGAACCGTTTTAAGCACTTTGTTCTCGAGTTCAGTCCAGTACATTTGGGTTAAGAAGTCAGCACCTCTGTCTCTATAAATACACACGAACGTAGGTGTGTTATATTTAAAGCTTTTATGAATATTAAAACTATTGACTATCATTAAAAAGCCGCTACTATAATTGCCTTCTTTGATGTGCAAATACTGTCGATAGCAGGACAAGGCATCCTTGTGGGGACCTCTATTCATGTAGCTCTTTTATTTACCTCGATGTGATTAGGTGCGTGCCTTCCTGGGATAGTACGTCTGTGGTTTCCGCATGCATTCCTTTGACTTGTTTATGGAATGTGGGTCATCTATTTCATTTTGTTTATGGTTTTCTTAAAACTGAGCTCAGGGAATGGTTAACCTGTCTTATTCGGACTGATTTTGACAGCGTAAGAGATTGCAGTTGTGTTAAGTAAGAGATTATAGTTGTGTTAAGTAAGAGATTACAGTTGTATTAAGTAAGAGATTGCAGTTGTGTTAAGTAAGAGATTGTAGTTGTGTTAAGTAAGAGATTACAGTTGTGTTAAGTAAGAGATTATAGTTGTGTTAAGTAAGAGATTACAGTTGTGTTAAGTAAGAGATTGCAGTTGTGTTAAGTAAGAGATTATAGTTGTGTTAAGTAAGAGATTACAGTTGTGTTAAGTAAGAGATTGCAGTTGTGTTAAGTAAGAGATTACAGTCGTGTTAAGTAAGAGATTGTAGTTGTGTTAAGTAAGAGAATTGTAGTTGTGTTAAGTAAGAGAATGCAGTTGTGTTACGTAAGAGATTGTAGCTGTGTTAAGTAAGAGATTGCAGTTGTGTTAAGTAAGAGATTGTAGTTGTGTTAAGTAAGAGATTGTAGTTGTGTTAAGTAAGAGAATGTAGCTGTGTTAAGTAAGAGATTACAGTTGTGTTAAGTAAGAGATTACAGTTGTGTTAAGTAAGAGATTGTAGCTGTGTTAAGTACGAGATTACAGTTGTGTTAAGTAAGAGATTGTAGCTGTGTTAAGTAAGAGATTGCAGTTGTGTTAAGTAAGAGATTGTAGCTGTGTTAATTAAGAGATTACAGTTGTGTTAAGTAAGAGATTACAGTTGTGTTAAGTAAGAGATTACAGTTGTGTTAAGTAAGAGATTGCAGTTGTGTTAAGTAAGAGATTGTAGTTGTGTTAAGTAAGAGATTGTAGTTGTGTTAAGTAAGAGATTGTAGTTGTGTTAAAGTAAGAGATTATAGTTGTGTTAAGTAAGAGATTATAGTTGTGTTAAGTAAGAGATTATAGTTGTGTTAAGTAAGAGATTATAGTTGTGTTAAGTAAGAGATTGTAGTTGTGTTAAGTTAGAGATTGTAGGTGTGTTAATTTAGAAATTGTAGTTGTGTTAAGTAAGAGATTGTAGTTGTGTTAAGTAAGAGATTGTAGTTGTGTTAAGTAAGAGATTATAGTTGTGTTAGGTAAGAGATTGTAGCTGTGTTAAGTAAGAGATTGTAGTTGTGTTAAGTAAGAGATTGTAGCTGTGTTAAGTAAGAGATTGTAGTTGTGTTAAGTAAGAGATTGTAGTTGTGTTAAGTAAGAGATTGTAGTTGTGTTAAGTAAAAGACTGTAGTAAGAGAACAGGGAAAAAAATCGCGGTGCATGCTGAGTGGAAGAACAAATAGAAGTGTTGTAGATTTGTATAAGATAACTTGGAGGTGTTGTAGATTTGTATAAGATAACTTGGAGGTGTTGTAGATTTGTATAAGATAACTTGGAGGTGTTGTAGATTTGTATAAGATAACTTGGAGGTGTTGTAGATTTGTATAAGATAACTTGGAGGTGTTGTAGATTTGTATAAGATAACTTGGAGGTGTTGTAGATTTGTATAGGATAACTTGGAGGTGTTGTAGATTTGTATAAGATAACTTGGAGGTGTTGTAGATTTGTATAAGATAACTTGGAGGTGTTGTAGATTTGTATAAGATAACTTGGAGGTGTTGTAGATTTGTATAAAATAACTTGGGGGTGTTGTAGATTTGTATAAGATAACTTGGAGTTGTTGTAGATTTGTATAAGATAACTTGGGAGTGTTGTAGATTTGTATAAGATAACTTGGGGGTGTTGTAGATTTGTATAAAATAACTTGGAGGTGTTGTTGATTTGTATAAGATAACTTGGAGGTGTTGTAGATTTGTATAAGATAACTTGGAGGTGTTGTTGATTTGTATAAGATAACTTGGGGGTGTTGTAGATTTGTATAAGATAACTTGGAGGTGTTGTAGATTTGTATAATATAACTTGGAGGTGTTGTAGATTTGTATAAGATAACTTGGAGGTGTTGTAGATTTGTATAAAATAACTTGGGGGTGTTGTAGATTTGTATAAGATAACTTGGAGTTGTTGTAGATTTGTATAAGATAACTTGGGAGTGTTGTAGATTTGTATAAGATAACTTGGGGGTGTTGTAGATTTGTATAAAATAACTTGGAGGTGTTGTTGATTTGTATAAGATAACTTGGAGGTGTTGTAGATTTGTATAAGATAACTTGGAGGTGTTGTTGATTTGTATAAGATAACTTGGGGGTGTTGTAGATTTGTATAAGATAACTTGGAGGTGTTGTAGATTTGTATAATATAACTTGGAGGTGTTGTAGATTTGTATAAGATAACTTGGAGGTGTTGTAGATTTGTATAAGATAACTTCGAGGTGTTGTTTTTTTTTCGAATTAAACCGCTTTTATAGTTGCCTGGGTCTGACTTTGTTCCATATATATATATATATATATATATATATATATATATATATATATATATATATATATGGAAGTCACCTGTTGGCTGCTGTATAATCTGGACATCAGTTAAGTTCACTCGCGTTATATATTTCTCTCTAAACTCATATTTACCCACATATACATTACTGATAAGACAGCAAATGTTATCACTCTGCGGTGCCAAGTCTTGGGTAGCTTCATATACAAATTGTCGACTGGTTTATTTTTATATTTTTGTTTTAAAATGAACTTATTTTATCTGCAATATTCTTATCTTATTTGTATGTAGCAGTTTGTGACATATTTACTTTATCCTCAGTTAACTTTTTCAGATGTATTTCGTCACTTGTCTTTTCAAATGGTTCCCCCAGATTGCTGTTGACGCTGGATTCACCCCAGGACACCACCATCACAATATATTTTATTTTTTCATGGAATTGGTTGCATTAAAGTCGGGGCGTCCCCACCTTAACCGCTGCACCGCCCGCCTCAGCATTTCTAGGAACGTATACAGACTGACAATTCCTGGAAGGTGTTGATTGTAAATACATCTGCTTCTCTCAAAGAGCACTCCGTATCGACAAGATCTCTTTTCCACATTTAGACTCGTCAGTCTTTCTATATATACATCCCCTTTCTCTCCCGTCACTCTCTTATTCTACCAAGGAGTGAAGAACAAACTTGGCGATGTCCTCGTTGTCTAGAGTAAGGCCACACGCAGTGCCACAGCTGCCAGTGAGCTTATCGGCTATATCATCACATTGTTTTTTTGTGTATAATGTATCATCACATTATGTATCATCGGGTTGTATATTATGTATCATCACATTTTGTATGATCTATCATAGCATTGTGTATCGTCATATAGTGTATCACATATCATCACTTTGTGTATTATGTATCGTCACATTTTGTATGATCTATCATCACATTGTGTATCACATATCATCACTTTGTGCGTTATGTATCATGTATCATTAATTGTGCATTATGTATCATATCATTGTGTATTGTGTATCTTCACATTATTTTTGGTGTATCATCACATTGTTATTGTGTCTCATCACATTGTTTATGTGTATCATTACATTATCATCACATTGTTTATTATGTATCATCACATTGTTTATTGTTTATCATCACATTGTTTATTATGTATCATCACATTGTTTAGTGTGTATCATCATCAAATTGTTTATTGTTTATCATCACATTGTTTATTGTTTATCATCACATTGTTTATTGTTTATCATCACATTGTTTATTGTTTATCATCACATTGTTTATTGTTTATCATCACATTGTTTATTGTTTATCATCACATAGTTTATCGTGTATCATCACATTATCATCACGTTGTTTATCTTGTACCATCACATTATCAGCACGTTGTTTATTCTGTATCATCACATTGTCTATCGTGTATCATCACAATCCTCATTCTTTATCGCGATCCAAAAAAAAATCTTCAAATAAAATAAAGAACGATTCCGTTTTTTTCTGCCTTCCAGTTTTATTTTAACATTTGTTTCAATCTTTTTTTCCCCTCTGACTTTACTTGCTCCCTCTATTCCTGGTGTTCCAGCACAAATTGTGTTTGTAGTGCATCGTATACAGAGTATACTCATTCCCATATTGTGGCTATCAGTGTCAAACATGGTTACTTATGACAAAACAAAAGAAAACTGGTCACCACAGAGATGAGATGTCGGAGAAAAGCGTTTGGAGTGACCAGAAAAGGCAGAATCAGAAATGATGTCATAAGCGAGCATTGAACATTACCTGAACTACATACAGAAACAACAAATAAACTGGTTTGCCC
The DNA here is from genome assembly GCA_032433765.1 of Megaustenia siamemsis. NCBI lineage: Eukaryota > Metazoa > Mollusca > Gastropoda > Stylommatophora > Ariophantidae > Megaustenia > Megaustenia siamemsis. The sequence continues at coordinate 22,168,941 of JAVIAB010000106.1, forward strand.
ATCTAGACAGAATACCGTGCGATGGTTTACCATAAGTAAAAAAAAAAAAAAAAAGTAAGTAAAGTACCCCCGTCACGCCAAGTGGCGTATAAGGAAATATGGTGTTAGTGACCCTATATTTTACAGACCTTCAGCACATGATTTTTGGGGTAATGTGGTCGGTATTACGCCCGTGCTGCTTTACTTTCCCAGAAAAAAATCCAGTACCCATTAAAGGCTGGGTGAACCCGGAAGCCGTCGGTTGGGATCGAACCCTACCCTTGTCCTTTGTAGTCCAGTTCACTAACCACTGAGCTATCGCGGCTCCTAGATGGTTTACCATGCTCTTCATATATTACAATCACCCACCTCCCTGGAAGAGAAGCTCTACGGGGCAACAGAATCACTGAAACAGACGCCTTGAGTCTGGTGTTCTCCTAACGTTTACTAAAGACTTGTGTCGGGTTTTGGTCTTTCTGTCTTATCGCGTTGCCAAATCATTTTATTTGTTGTTTCTTTATGTATTCCTTAGCAAAAAAATATTCTTCATTTCTGATCATATCTTTCGTGCTGTTTCCTGTCATTCGTCTAATACATTTCATTTCTGTATTGGTTATTTTTGCTATTGTTCTTGAGTCTAGCGTCCAGGTATGTCATCGGTAGCTCGGCGTTGGGATAAAGATTGTGTTGAAGAGTGCTTGTTTTGCCTCAAGGTTATTTCCTTGTTGCTTGCTTCACCGACAGCAATTACGCCCAAAGTGCTGAGATTATAATGGTATCAAGTAAAATAAATATAGAAGAGATATATGTAAGCGTGATAAGAAAAATACTATATTGAAAATGCCAGCACGAAATGATAGCTGATATCAGCGCATCCCTACGCGTAAAAGAGCGCGCCTATGTGTCTATGTTCACATACGTTTAGTATGTAATCAGCCGAATGACCAGTTTATCAGTCTCTCTACAAATATCAACCCTCGTCTTGTGCTCGCGCTGTCAGACATGAAGAGATAGTGTTGTATCTGCTTCGATGTTTGCCTTCTTAGACCGAGGCTAAGAACTTAGTAGCAGGATTATGAGATCTTCCGTGTTACGTGCGAACGTGATAACGAGCAAATGTTTGTCTTTATCAGCGAATTGAATAGCGGAAAAACAATCTCCTTGATGGAGAAAAACACGTTGTTTGAAGAATCATCATCTGGTGCCATACCTACTGGCGTAGGCGATTATGCCCTTCCACAGTTCTCTGTACTCAGTACATTGAGCGAATTATGTTGTTTATTATTTTCCGTGCCATGACACCAAGCTACCTAGTATCTTCTCTCTTTCTCTGTTTTGCCAGTTTTAACCAAGTACCCCAACTCTCTTATTCTTCTTCTTCTCATGATATACATGGAAAATATTTATTATTAATTTTTTTTTGTATATTTTTAGGAGTTCAATTTTTTTGTGTTGGCCTTTTCGAGAATGTCCTCGTTGGTCTTTTAAGATGTCTGGGGGAACTCTCAACATTCTTCTGAGAAATCTCATCACCGCAGCCTCTAATCGTCTTTTTAATTTGTTTTTCTTCTGTCCATGATTCACAACCAGATGTCAAAATTTACTCAGTATAGTACCGATGAACTATCTTTTTCAGCTGTGTTGACTTAGACTTGTTGCACAAAATGTTTTGTAATTAGTTGGAAGAATAGAGTGTAGTGATTAATGCTTATTTTGTGAGAGACAACACACAATAAAATAAGCAGAAAAAATTCAGCAAATACATACAAATAGAGAATGAAATAAAGATAACAATAATGGAACAATTAGAATTCCCACCATAATATATGTATGTGTTTGGGTAAAGAGCGGGAAAGATATTTAATTAAATCAGGAAAGATTCTCATTAATGTAAACTACTTCGTCAGCCGCAGTTTTGTCTCTTTGGGGAAGTTGCTTCGTGTTTTGTTCGTCGCGGGCTGCTTACACTAGTGTAATCAAACAAAAATCTAAAGGGAGCGAGATTATTAGTGTCCAGCGACATTGTTGTGTACAACGTCATCGTAATGGCTACCTAGACCCGCCGTGCGCAAATCTTACGGTCTGCTGTTTGATGTGCGACGGGAATAAATTGACGACTGACTGTGTGTCTATATGTTCGGAATTGGAGTCATCAACGATGGCCTAACATCATCAAGTGCTACGACGATCATCATATTCAAGAGGACATGACTTACCGGTATATGGGGATAGGCGGCGGGAACAGTTGGAGGCTGTGCATGAAAAGCGTTCCTTGTTGCAGTTTCCTCACATTACAAGTCGCATGTCTGTGTTAGTCACCTCTAGTGACTCGGGCAGATGGTGCTCGTAAACCTGGGAGGGCCGACCATCTAAGGGCAGAATCCCCCTACAGAAAAGATCATCTGCTGCCTTGCAGGAAGATTGGGGACGATCAAAGGCTAAGGAAAGCAAACCTGAACAAAATGCTGGCTGAAATCGGATGCACTGGGTCACTGGCGCAGAACACAGTGCAACGTTATAACAGGTATTCCAGCGGAGTGGATCTAACAGGCTTAAACAGACAGCTGTCTTCGTGTGAGAGTCTGGAGTCCTACTCTGATTGAGTCCTGATCGCAGAGAGAGAGAGAGAGAGAGAGAGAGAGAAAGAGAGAGATTTGAAACACGTCACTAAAGATATCGCCAATGTTGGCACGCCATATTAGACACTGTCGTATCAACAAATATGCAAATTTCTTTCTTTCTTTCTCTTCATATTTTCCTCCTACCCCTCCTGATGAACGCTCTCTCTCTCTCTCTCTCTCTCTCTCTCTCTCTCTTCCTTCTCTCTAGGTCTCGTTGTTTCTTTCTGCTTTTCGTTCGCTCACACACACACGCACATACCAGTTTTAGCTCTTTTCCTGTCTTTCTTTCTAACACACTAATTCACTCTATTATTGTCTCTGTCCTTTTTCTCTCCTTCTCTATGTCTATCTAGCTATCTATCTGTGTGTCCTTTTGCCTGTCTATACGTCTGCCTGACCACCCGCTATCTCGCCTGCATGTTTGTTTTTATTTGTCTATCCCTGTCCACCTGTTTTTGTCCGTCTCTCTGTTTCAGTATATCTCTCTGGCTGTCTTCGTCTTTCTCTCTCTCTCTCTCTCTGGCTGTTTCTATCTCTCTCCCGCTCCCTCGCTCTGTCTGCCTTGTCTGTTTATCATATTATCTAAAAATAACCCCTTTCTTTACATCTACCCGTTTCTCAATCTGTCTGCCACACATTCTCCCCCACTTTTACTCATCGCGTCGTATTTTCAACATTCCACACTCAGCCGCGAAAGATGTACTCGCCTCACCTATGAGGCGGCCTCATCTACTGGATAGCTCCGTTTATTACCTTTGTTTTCATCACAATCTGCAGCACACTCTGAGTCTTGCTAGGAAGGTGTGCTTGTGCAGAGGAATGTAGAGAATTCCACAGACACTTAAAAAAAATAATTGATTACGTGTCAATTTATAACTTTTTACACAGACCAGGAAAAAAAAGAATTAAAAAAAAAAGAAATAGATTTATGTATTGATAACTTGTGTTAAGGTAGATAAGAAGAATCTAGAGAACTAAAATAGATTTATGTATTGATAACTTGTGTTAAGGTAGATAAGAAGAATCTAGAGAACTAAAATAGATTTATGTATTGATAACTTGTGTCAAGGTAGATAAGAAGAATCTAGAGAACTAAAATAGATTTATGTATTGATAACTTGTGTCAAGGTAGATAAGAAGAATCTAGAGAACTAAAATAGATTTATGTATTGATAACGTGTGTCAAGGTAGATAAGAAGAATCTAGAGAACTAAAATCGTTCTCCCTCTTTGTGTGCCAAGACATTTTCTAGCTATCCTCCGTGAACGCAGAGGGATTGCACACTAATACTCATGAACAACAACCGTATTGTGTAGGCACCCTCAATAAAAATGACAGAGATCAGCAGAGGGGCGCGTCAGACAGGCGTTTTACAAGCGTTAGGTGTCGCAGATACATTCCTTTTAATTTCTACCACAAAGAACGCACTCCAGTTCAAACGTCGATGCAATATCTCCTCTATTTGTGTTATCATTATTGAGAAAACACGGGGTTTGGTGGCTAGTGAAACTGTCTTTGCCAAGAATTACTTCCGCTTTCAATTTTGGTTTCCCCACTGGCCTCCATTATAACCTGATGCGTACGGAACTTATAAGATTGAGACCGAATGTTGGCGAATAATCTGTTTCTCACTTATTTTTAGTGCGTGCGTGCGCGCGCATTTTTTCTTTCTTTCTATTGAATAATTAATATTTCTTCACATTTTTTCTTCACATTATTTCTTAACAATATTTCTTCACATTTTTTCATTCACATTATTTCTTCACACTTTTTCTTCATGTTATTTCTTCACAATTTTTCCCTTCACATTTTTTTCTTCACATGATTTCTTCACATATGACTTCGTAACTCTTCACTCCTGCTTTGGGGATTTATCGGCCTTTGTCATAGCTCGACCTTCAGGGATAGCTCAATACCTTAACCAGAGACAGAAGAAAGGGGTAGAGGTATATGACCTGTTTACTTACCTTCCGACAAAGGTTTTAAATGAAAACACTACTTGAAAACGAGGCTTTGGTAATATATCCCTTAAACATTTTGATGGAACTCACATGAAACGAGGTTCTTTATCTTTCAGGCTATTTATAGAACAAGTTGAAAATTGAAATGTTCCTGCTTGACACCGATTTCCGTTGTTTATTTACGTTTTTGCCTTGATTAATATTGCGTTTTATTCTTTACGCATTCACGATTTCCGCTGCAGTTCTTTTTGTGTGGTTTTTCATGACTAAACTTAGAAGGAAAGCCGGACAGATTGTTTAATGTGCAGCCTATTAAAAACTGCAATCGGGAGCAAGAAGATATGGGAATAAACTAGGGCAGAGATCTTCAAACTGTGCTAAATGATGCTCGCGATGAACTTTGTGCTCTCATAGTATGTCGCTGTTATTGTATTAAGGTTTAGAATTGTGTGCGAAATCTTTGCAATGTTTTCTTCCTCTTCCTCTTCCTCTTCTTCTTCTTCTTCTTCTTCCTCTTCCTCTTCTTCTTCCTCTTCTTCTTCTTCCTCCTCTTCTTCCTCTTTTTCTTCTTCTTCCTTTTCTTCCTCTTCTTCTTCTGCTTCCTCTTCTTCCTCTTCTTCTTTTCTTCTGCTTCCTCTTCTTCTTCTTCTTCTTCTTCTTCTTCTGCTTCTTCTTCTTCTTCCTCTTCTGCTTCCTCTTCTGCTTCTTCTTCTTCTTCTTCTTCTTCTGCTTCTTCTTCTTCTTCTTCTTTCCTTTCTCATTTACCTTTCAGCGTCGTGGGAGATAATAATTTGAAGTCTTTGGCTCTTCTGTTCGCCTCTGCTGCTGTTATGTTTCCTAGTGTTTATAATATTACGTCAATCCATTTTTCCGTGGTCGACAAAAAGGATCTGGTGTTCTTGCAACGTTTGTTGAAGGCTTTGTTGTGTTGAGTTTTGATTTTCCCAATCCTTCATTTCTGATTATATCTCTCAAGCTGTTTCCTGTCATTCGTCTAACACATTCCATCTCAGAAGAAGTTATTTTACTTATTGTTCTTGCATCCAGGGCCCCGGTCATTGGTAGCACAACGTTGGAATGAAGATTGTATTGTAGAGTGCCTGTTTTGCCTTATTATTGAGTTATTTCCCTGTTAAACAATAGTATTGATAGCTGTTGATGTTATGACAAGCTTTGTTGCGTCGTGAGTCTATTTCTGCTGTTTATGAATTGTCGTCAATTGCGATGTAATTACTAAATAAGAGAAAAATGTTTTTACGACTAGAAATCAGAGAAGACCCACCGGCTGTGGTTTGGGATCCATTAACTGACGTAAACTGATTGCCTTGACCTGAGAATGACCCTGAACCTGAGTATAGTCAGAAAATCCGCACATAGAACCCAGAGGTAAATGTAGGAAGGAAAAGATTAATGAACAAGCTGATATCAAATCGAGGGCTGATATGTCAGATCTGAGAATTACCTGTCATGAGATGACGGCGCTAATTAAGGACGAGAGAAACTGGCGCGAAAGGGCACGTGTTGTGTACAAAGTTGGTACTTTACCTCCTGAACAGGGTGGCATCTACATAGTTGCCACTTCTGACAAATATTTGTTGTTATTTAATGAGTTCTATATAATGTCAAGTAATTTTAATGTCATGAAGAACATACTAACATCAAAACAAATAATACCAGGGCTAAAACTAAGGATAGCAAAATAATACATCTTCTCAATATTCCTACATGGTGCAGAAACATGGACATTAGACAAGAAAACAGAACAGAGAATTGAAACCTTTGAAATGTGGATATATAGAAGAAAAGATAGAATTGGATGGAAAGAAAAGAAAACAAAAGATGAAGTCTTAAAACAACTAAAAATGAAAAGAGAACTATTAAACACAATTCAAACAAGACAAATTCGATTTTTGGGCCGTGTTAAAAGACACAACAGCCTACTAAAAGTAATCTCGAAGGGGGAGGAAATACATGGCAAAAGAGACAGAGGCAGACCAAGACTAACATGGACGAGTAACATCAAAAGATGGACAAATCAGCCTATGACAAACCTGCACCATCAAATCAAGAGACAGAGCAGGATGGCGCTCCATGGTAGCCAACCTTTCGTTGCGGAGACGGCACTCGATGGTGATGAACAGAGTAGCGTTTAGATACGGACGGAAATGAAAGCCATGATTCAAGCTTCATTTTGAGCTAATCACTGACAAATAGCAAATCATGGAGAGTGAGTTCTATGGCTGTAAATGCGCACGTGTTCAACAGGTGTGTATTTTAGTTTTGCGCGAACTTTACAGTATCAAGCATCATGGAGTGTAATTCTTGGCGCCAATCTATTTGCGTTTTCAGATAAAAATATCCTTGATGCACGTGCGTATATTTAGTTTAATATATGTCTGTCTGGAGGCGAAGGCGCGCCCCCCCCCCCCCCCCCAGCATCAGAGCTGGAAGTCGTCAGTGACTCATAACTGATGGCTTGCGCCAGGATCGGTGAACCAGAACCATCCAGACCCTGCTACACCTCTTCGTGGTGCCTCTAGAAACAGACTAACCTGTCTAGTCTGGCCAAGCGAGCAGGGATCGAAGTGGGAAGACGAACCCGGTACACAAAAAAGCGTCGGCTGAAATCGGATGTGTTGGGCCGAAAGGCGCAGATATCACAGTGTTACACTGCAAACTGCAACACAACGTAACTACGTCCACTTAACGTCCTTTTAAGGGCGGATGACGAGGAGGAAGTCTACGGTTCGTATCCGTTAGAATACCTCAAATCATCGGACGAACGCATCATCATCATCATCATCATCATATATGTCTGTCTGACTTCGACGAACACAGATCCACGTCACTTCTTCGGATGATGGAAATGGGAGTTAAGTTGGGCACATCCAGAAATGAGAAACTTGGTGGCCGTGTAAGAAGACTTATCAACCAACATAGAACTGGAGTCGTCAGTCGCTGGACACTGCTGAGGAGGGGATCTGAGCACCTATGGACATGTTCGGAGTGCAATGATGATGACCCGCAAATAACTCAATAACTCAATAACATGACTGTCTGTTTGTCCTTCTGTAGTATTATGTAGGTATGTGTCTACGTGCTGTCTGCACATAACGTTTATCTGTGTTCGTAGATCGTGTCTCGTCTGTTCAGCCAGTAGTAATAACGAATAGTCGATGATTTAATCCAACGGTGGTCAAATGGCGGTCCGCTGGCCAGATCCGGTCCGCCAGTCTATTTATCATGGCACTACAAACGTCCACATAAACTACTTTATGAAATCATTATCAAATAACGCCGTCTCCGCATCGAAGGTTAGCTACCATAGAGCGCCATTTCGCTGTCTCTTGCTTTGATAGTGCAGGTTGTCATAGGCTGACATGTCCATTTTTTATGATACTCGTCCATGTAGTTTTGGTCTGCCTCTGCCTCTTTTACCTTGCATTTTCCCTTCCAAGATTACTTTTAGTAGGATGTTGTGTCTTTTAACATGGCCCAAAAATCTCATTTGTCTTGTTTGAATTGTATTCAGTAGTTATTTCTTTTTCATTTTTAATAGTTTTAAGACTTCATCGTTTGTTTTCTTTCCTTTGCAACCAAATCTTCATATTCTTCTATATATATCCACATTTCAAAGGCTTCAATTTTCCTGTTATATTTTCTTGTCTTATGTCAATTGTTTTGCACCATACAAGAATGTTGCGAGGATATAACATTTTGCCATTCCTAGCCCAAGTGTTATTTGTTTTGGTGTTAGTATATTTTTCATGACATTAAAATTACTTTTTGCCATTCCTATTCGTTTGTTTATTTCAGTTTAACATTTTCCATCTCTGGTTATAGTATCTCCAATATAGTTGTAGCTCTAAACTGTCTCCAGATCTATTCCTTCAACTTTGTTATCAACTTGTAGTTTTTTTTTAAATAGTATTTTCATTATTTATGAACATAGTTTTAGTCCTATATCATATATCAAATACATATAAATAAAAACCAAAGTTTCAGTCGGATAATATAAATAATATAAAGTAATTATGAAATAAATCATTAATTGTGTTGTTACAAATGATAAAATATGTCGTCAGCGTGCAATAATTATTTATATATTACTAAATCACATCATGTAATTTTTGATGATGCTCTTAAGTTTGTCCCTCAAGTTTTGGCCTTGACCCGACCCTCAGTCAAACTTAACTTGGTCACTAAAGGTTAATCTGGGACATAATTAAAAGATAATTGCTTAATTATACATGTATATGCTTACGCGCATACACACATATATACACGTACACATGCATGCATACACATATCTATCTATTGTCCTTTCGAGCCGAAGACGGCACATAGGGCAGAACCACAATCTCAAAAACAGAAACCTTGCGTGCCAAAATGGCACATATTGCAGAGATCACTGATCTAAAATCTATGGCGCTGTTTCCATAACAATACTTTTTACAATGACAGCTTGTCAAGCCATCGATCAACCTCCTTAGTCGCCTCTTACGACATGCCTGGAAGGTCACAGTGTCACTATTCTTTACCTCCCTCATAATGAGGCCCCGGTAACACACGGGATACACATATACACACAGAAAAATGCATGCATACAGACACATACAAAACAGAACATCACATTATAAATGGGTGTTCCTCGGGTCGTAATCGTAAGAACTTAACGTAATTATACAATTAAAGTTTAATTAACAGATCTATTCTATTGACCTTTCGAGTCGTAGCCGGCCCATAGGGCGTAGACCAAGATACTCCTTTAACAGATCTACACGCTCTTAATTTCACGTGACATACAAAGCTTTTGTTTACAAATGTTTTCTTTAACCCACGTGGCTTTTATTGTTGCTGTATTGGTTACTTCATAGAAAAACAGCGTGTGCAGACGGTCTGTACCTTTGGTCCCTAAGAGTTAATTACGAACACAAGTACACACCAGCCATGTGTTTAACTAAGCAAAAGATTTAATGTTCAGGCCATTGAGCTTCTTAAACCGGAACTTGTGTATTGTGGACAGAACATCGTGAAGAACATGACAGTAATGGCGATCAGCGGTAGTAGCAACGTTACTACCGAGTCAATGTAGGTTATTATGTGCAAGAACATCAGCCTTGTTGGCAAGCATTTCTCAAGACCTATCTCATTTGGCGTTACCTCAGCAGCAACAGCAGTGGCCATATACAGCAACAAAGACAAGACTAGAATTTGTTATTTGGTTATTTGGTTATGGAAGGCCCCGGTATCACTTCAAACAAATTAAAATCCATAACTGCTCAACGGCCCGTGCCAGTGGATTCATCTGAATTACTAACTCATCTCCCAAACAAAGAAAGGTAGCTGTAATCACCATCATAGCAGTCTCAGCACACGCCAAAAGACATAAGGCGAAACCGCACAGAATGTGAACACAAGCGCCTCATACTGTCATACATCGTAAACAATTGGAATATTGAAACACGATTAAAACGGATGAAACGCACAGCTCACGGTGTGCACAGAGCACTTAACTCAGCAGCTCCTGCAACAAGCCGGACTTGGAATATGAGGAAACTGCAACAAGGAACACTTTCAGACATAGCTTTTAATGGTTCCTGTCGCCTATCCACCATATTGACCGGAAGTTGACGACCTCCTGAAAATGATGAGCGTCGTATTAAATCGTATCAGTTCTGTTGTTGACTATTTTCCATGCAATGACACCTAGCTATTCAGTATTTTCTCTCTTTGTCGTCCGCGATCTCTCTTTCCTTTTATTTTGCCTGTTGTAACCAAGTATTCCAACTTTCCCTCCAACTAGTGTGGCGTTTTCAACTATAGGAGCTATAGACGGCTGACGTCACTCTACCCTGTTCGCGAGGCTGAAAATGCCACGCTTGTTGGAGATTTTTCGGGAATTCTCTCTCAACCCACAGGCCTATATAAATCTATAGTTGACTGTGGTCTGGCTAACGAGATTATGTTGTCCATGATCTCCATCCAGTGATGGGGTTTGTATGAAAGTCCTAGTTTTGCAGTACTTCTATGGTAGACAAACTTCAATGTATCCAACAGAATCGGGGAAATCAAGAAAGTCACTTCAGGTCGTCGCATCTCAAATAGTGACGTCAGTGCTAACGAGATGCGTTGACCTTAGACAACTATCAACAGCAACAATAATAAGAGGAAGACTTAAGGGTCGTGAAAGGGTAGCTACGATTCCGGTATCCAGCCACTGACTTACTGTTCTATCTCATCATCATCATCATCAAGTACCATGCCTGCTGGCGTAGGTGATCATGTCTCTCTACAACTTTCGATCTCGACAGTTATTTATCGTTTCTATTGTTGTCATTCTGTCGAGCCATTCTCTTAAGCTGTCTGGTATCTTTTCTCCTTGCTTTCCTCTATTTCTTCGTCCCTCAATTTTCCCAGTTGTTACAATAGTTTCCAGTTGTTCTCTTCTCATCACATCGCCAAAAAATGATGATTGTTTCTTTCTAATATTGGAGATTAGCTCTCTTTTTGCTTTGACCTCTTTCAGAACGTTTTCAATACTCTTCTTGTTCTACTCTACTGTTCTATCTAGAATCGTTAAGTGAAAAGGCGGGGGGAGGGGGGAAGTGCGGGAACTTCCAAGATTAGCATCTTTCTTCTGGGGAAAGTAGTGCATACCGTAGTCTACTCTATGTAAACCTAAGCGCAGAATGAGAAACCCCGAAGAGAGCGTCACTCCAGCTGGGAGTTTTCTGGGCTTTCTCTTTCTACGATCTGGCCTATGAAAAGTAGGCCATGTGCTGCCCATAGCTAACATTAGATTTGATACAAACTGTATCTCCCTGTAACGCCGGAGGCAAATGAGGAAAGAAAGAAGAAGAAGGACAGAGTGGTTGAGTTTGGCTTCTTCTAAATATTTGATTGCAACCCTCATCTCTTTCATTTGTTTGACAAGTCAGAACGCGAACACTACGTCACGTCACATCCGGTATTTAACAGTCGCTTTGTTTTTGATCGCCTTCCTGAGCTTCAATCGAGTACACTAATAGTTGTTAATTTTGCTGATGAAATGACCAGGATACCTCCTCCAAAGTGGGCCATCGATTCCGCAACCATATATTTAGTTTATATATTCATTATACGTTTAGAGAGTTCGTCATTCACACAATGTTATTATGCAATGGTTCTCAAAATTTAGTCACTTGCGGATGTCTCTCCTTGATGATCATTTACCGACGATGCCCTCATGGCAGTTACGATTGGCTTAGTCTGGTAAACTCTTGTTCCCTGATAGGATATCATCATCATCAAGTACCATGTTTGCTGGCTTAGATGATCATGCCATTTCACAAATTTCGATCAGGACAGTTATTTATCATTTCTGTTGTTGGCCTTCTGCCAATCTATTCTCTTAAGCTGTCTGGTATCTGTTCTATTTTGCTTCCCTCTATCATTTCGACCATCAATTTTCCCAGTTGTCACAATATATTCCAGCTGTTTCCTTCTGATGATTGTTTCTTCCTAATATTGGAAATTAGCTCTCTTTTTGCTTTGGCTACTTTTAGAACGTTTTCATTACTCTTCTTAGCTGTCTATGGTATTCTCAACATTCTTCTCTAAAACCACATTTCTACAGACTCCAGTGATTTTCTTGTCTGTAAACCTATTGTCCATGACGCACATCTATATGTTAAGACTGGTTCTACATCAGATCTAAGAACTCCTTTTCTTGTTTCTAATGTCAAAAATGGATTGCACAGTTGTATCTTCCTCATTTTTTGGAAAACTGATTTTGAAAGGATATCATCTTCTTCTTCTACCTTTTAGCTCACAGTGTAGCATAGGTCTTCAACAAACACTTTCCAAGTCGTTCTGTTTTTTGCCATTCTTTTAAGATCATTCCATGTCTTCCCCATCATCTTCATCTCTGCTTCTATCTGTCTTCTCCAAGAATTCCCTGGTCTTCCTCTTTGTCTTTTCCCCTGGGGATTCCAAAAAAGGGACTATTGTGTAATACTCTCAGTTGGCTTCCGTAGAGTGTGTCCCATCCAGTTCCACCGTCTTCGCTGTATCTCTTTATCCATTGGTATTTGACTGGTACATTTCCATAATTCTATGTTAGTGATTTTGTCCTGCCATTTCCATCCTTGTATTCTGTGTAAGCATCCATTAATGCAAGTCTGTATCTTCATGATTGTATCTTGTTTCTAATGTCAAAAATGGATTGCACAGTTGTATCTTCCTCATTTTTTGGAAAACTGATTTTGAAAGGATATATAAGATGATAAATGGCGAGAGAATTAACCTTATCCTGTAGAAATTCGTTCATGTGCTAAAAATATTAAGCCTTTGTGGATGTTGTCATTTTGTGATTTCTAGCCACAACAGAAGTGCGATGCAAAGTAGCTCCGACAAAAGCAGTTTTCCAGAAAATGAAGAAGACACTGTGCAATCCATTTTTGACAATAGAAACAAGAAAAATAGTTCTTAAATGTTATGTGGAGCCAGTCTTAACATATGGATGTGCGTCATGGACAATAGGTCAACTGACAAGAAAATTACTGAAGGCTGTAGAAATGTAGTTTTACAGAAGAATGTTGAGAATACCATGGATAGCTAAGAAGAGTAATAAAACCGTTCTGAAAGAGGCCAAAGCAAAAAGAGAGAGATAATTTCCAATATTAGGAAGAAACAATCATCACTGTTTTGGCCATGTAATAAGACAGCAAGAGCTGGAATATATTGTGATAACTGGGAAAATTGAGGGTCGAAGAGATAGAGGGAAGCAAAGAGAAAAGATACCAGACAGCATAAGTGAATGGCGTGGCAGAAGGTCAACAACAGAAATGATAAATAACTGAGAAACATGATCACCATCGCCAGCTGGCATGGATCTTTGATCGTTTCTCTCTTTGCCTTGGATCGTTTCTCTCTTTCCCTTGGATTGTTTCTCTCTTTCCCTTGGATTGTTTCTCTCTTTCCCTTGGATCGTTTCTCTCTTTCCCTTGGATTGTTTCTCTCTTTCCCTTGGATCGTTTCTCTCTTCCCCTTGGATCGTTTCTCTCTTTCCCTTGGATCGTTTCTCTCTTTCCCTTGGATCGTTTCTCTCTTTCCCTTGGATCGTTTCTCTCTTTCCCTTGGATCGTTTCTCTCTTTCCCTTGGATCGTTTCTCTCTTTCCCATCTTGACGATGATGATGATGACGCTTTACACTTGCTATTCTATGTCTATGTCTTGCCTTATTCGGTGCTACTCTTAATTAATCTATTATTCTTCTCTGGAGCACAATATTTCTTACTTCTCAACTAAACTATGTCTGTTTTTTGTTTGTTTGTTTGTTTTTTTCGTTCTCCAGCTTTTTGACCTCTGACGAAGTCCCTAGATACTAGGAGCTGAATTTTGCGCGTTAATCAGTTTTTCACTGGCAGCCGTGTGCACATGGGTCCCTCGCTGTACAGGCAGATATCTCCGTCTTCGGAAGTACTTATATCTTTTTCCGTCCATGAGTAATTAACGTTTCAAGCCGGGCGTCGCTGTTGAGACCAGGGGTGGTTGCCGCAGACAGAAATTATAAATAAAAATCCCACCTGGTGCACCGGGATTTGAACCCACAATTTCTCTGTCTCGAGCCCGGCGTCTTGCCTCGAGACCAACCAGTCCCCTTATGTCTGGTCTAACTTGATGTTCACTATGCGATTCCCTATCTCTCTCTAACTTATAACTATATTCATCTTTTTCTCAAGCTCTATGTTTCTAACTCTGTGTGTTTCTCTCCCTCGCTGTTTCTGGTGGTTACTCTGATGTTCCTTAAATCATTCTAAAACTAAACTCTCTAATTCTGCACTCTCTAATGCATGAAGTTAAATATCTCTGTCTCATTTGTATAATTTATTGGCTCTGTCGCTGTCTAGCGATCTCTCAGCCAATGGTTGAATGCGAACTCTCAGCCAATGGTTGAATGCGATCTCTCAGCCAATGGTTGAATGCGAACTCTTAAGTCTAGATGACTTTTGTGTGAAATTTTGCAAAACACTCCTTAATCTTAACATTTTAGTTAACCTCTGATTTTCAAAAATAATGCTAACATGAACCCTAAGAGTGACATCTCTCTCATAAACTTAACCTACCACCGAGTTTATTTATCAACCTAATTTGAGGACATGTGACAGTCAAGTCCAATTCACATCTATCCCTCCACCTTTCCAATAACAGCTGACATTTTCCATTCCCAAAACTTGCAACTGTTCTTCTGTCTGTGTTATAAATTGTACTGCAGGTGCCGTCATCTCTACATAATGTATGGGTAATTACTAAGCTATCCGACCCATGCTATATCTCTGTCTCCCATTATGTGATCTATTCTACCCTTAGTCTATATACTATAACACCCCCTCCCAATAATTTTCAAAGGTTCTGTTTGTGCATTGTCTTTGTTCAAGACGTCCTCTTTGAATCTCGTCGATGGTATTCTCAACATTTGAATCTCGTCGATGGTATTCTCAACATTTGAATCTCGTCGATGGTATTCTCAACATTTGAATCTCGTCGATGGTATTCTCAACATTTGAATCTCGTCGATGGTATTCTCAACCTTTGAATCTCGTCGATGGTATTCTCAACCTTTGAATCTTGTCGATGGTATTCTCAACTTCCATCTGTATAGCGACGCCTGTAATACCTAAAATATCTTCTCGTTTGTTGTTTTGATCGTTCAAGACGAACTTCCACAGGTTGGGACTGTCTAAGTACCACTGAACACAATGCAGCAGTTTCGTGTTTAAATACCTTCTTCAGCTATCAGCTGCTCGTTTGCATTCTTCTACTTTTCTCTCTTCACTGATACCTACAAGGTGTCGTGGTTTATATCATTTGTCGTTCTTGAGCTGCTCGAACTGTCTGAATTAGTGATTTTCCTTTGTTGTTACATGTCTCTGTCACTGCATCTATCCATATTATTCTTTTCTTTTTTCACTGATACCTAAAAGGTGTCGTGGTTTATATCATTTGTCGTTCTTGAGCTGCTCGAACTGTCTGAATTAGTGATTTTCCTTTGTTGTTATATGTCTCTGTCACTGCATCTATCCATCTTATTCTTTTCTTTTTTCACTGATACCTAAAAGGTGTCGTGGTTTATATCATTTGTCGTTCTTGAGCTGCGCTAACTGTCTGAATTAGTGATTTTCCTTTGTTGTTACATGTCTCTATCACTGCATCTATCCATCTTCTTCTAGGTCTTCCTCTTGGTCTTTTTCCATGCATTCTCGAGAAGAACGCCCTTGATGGTGATTGGTAAGGATTCATTCTGACCAGGTGGCCAAACCATTTAAGTTGTTGTTGTTCTATATATTCTTGGCAGGGTTTTGTTCCTACCATTTTTCTTATGGTTTCATTTGGTATTCTATCTCTTCTTGTGTTGTTTGTTACTTTTCTCAAGCATCGCATCTCACATGTATTGATCTTTCTTAAATGTGATTTAGAAAGGGTCCATGTTTGACTTTCATGGCACAAAGTTGGTATGAAAATGCTATTTATCATTTGTTGTTTAAAAAAAAGTAAAGTACCTCCGTCACGCCAAGTGGCGTATAGGGAATATGGTGTTAGTGACCATAAATTGTACAGACCTTCATCACATGATTTTTGGGGTAATGTGGTCGGTATTACGCCCGTGCCGCTTTACTTTCCCAGAAAAAAATCCGGTACCCATTAAAGGCTGGGTGAACCTGGAAGCCATCGGTGGGGATCGAACCCCACCCTTTGTCCTTTGTAGTCCAGTTCACTAACCACTGAGCTATCGCGGCTCCCATTTGTTGTTTAGCTGGCATAGAAATGTTTGGATGTCTTAGCAATGGTGATTGCTGGTATGTATACAGACACGTATGCTGGTATGTATACAGACACGTATGCTGGTATGTATACAGACACGTATGATGGTATGTATACAGACACGAATGCTGGTATGTATACAGACACGTATGCTGGTATGTATACAGACACGTATGCTGGTATGTATACAGACACGTATGCTGATATGCTTTGCATTAAATGACTTTAGACAGCCCAGCACGAGTCATGGACTAAACGGTGTGTTTGAGGTCTTCACCGTTTGCCTATAACTTGTCGAACCTTGAAATGTGGCTGTGCAATGTAAATCCAAATACGTGCAAACAAGTTTAAACACCAATATCTATAAATAGAACATTATTTTAACGTGTTTGCTTCTATTAATACATTTTATTTATATGTTTATCGTCTTTGTTATTTTCCGAAGGCGTGCCTCCCATCACCAGAGCTGGAAGTTGTCAGCGACCCACAGCTGATGGCTTGTGCCAGGATCGGTGAAACAAAACCATCCAGACCCTGTTCCACCTCTCCGTGGTGCCTCCAGTAACTGTCTAGTCTGGCCAAGCGAGCAGGGATCGAACAGGGAAGACAACCCGGTACTCAAAAAATGTCGTGCTGAAGTCGGATGTGTTGGGCCGAAAGGCGCAAATATAACCGTATACTGCAAACCACAACACAACGCAGACACGCCCACTTAACGTCCTTTTAAGGGCGGATGACGAAGAGGAATTCTACAGTCTACGAATACTCTAGAATACTTTAGTCATCAGGCGAACGCAAGCAAACAAGCAAGCATTTTCCATCGAATATTGCCAGGGGATATAGGTGTGTCGTGTTATTCATTTCTTTTTCATCCCACAAACACGGAGATGATTGAGCACCACAGACAGACATCGTCAACCTTCTCATTTTTCTTCATCTTCAATCATTTTTGGGGTACTTTGCAAGGTCGAGACTTATCCATTCTTTCATGTTATCTTCCAATCTTATCCTGTCTACTTCTCTTTCTCCCTCTTTTCACAGTTCTAGGAGATTGGTCCTTGCTAGACCAAGGCATTAAACCCAGAAATGTTAACTGATATTTACTTGTTTTATGAGGTAGATTACTGCCTATCCATTGTGTACACTCAAGAGTGTTATTAATGGATTTATTGATCGTATTCGGTCATTATTATTGATGCCGTAGTTCCTGGTTTATCTTTCTTCTTTCCATCTGGTATAAACTTCACCGTGCTTTATCAAAACTCATTTATGTTCTTGCTTGTGTTATCTGCCTGTGCGGCGAGGGACCCCTGTGCACCCGGCTGCCAGGGAAAAATGGATTAACACGCAAAATTCAGTTCCTAGTCTCTAGGGACTTCGTCAGAGGTCAAAGCTGGCGGACGAAAAAAAAAATTATGTTCCCAAAAATGTCACCTGTCCAGTCTTTTGTATTTGACAGCCGTTGTAATCCTTCTTGTCTTTTCTTCCTCCTCATCTTTTTCTTTGTCCACATATTTTTCGTTTATTTTTTAGTCTTCTTTTTCCTCTTCTTCATCTTCTTCTACTTTTCCTCTTCTTGATCTTTTTTCTTCATCTTTGTCTTCTTCTTCTTCCTAAGCTCTCTCTTCTTTTTCGACCCTGAAAATGATATTTGTGGCATTATATCACATTTTACAGCTCATTTGTGATTGTCATGTGTTTAGACTGACCGCGATAGCTCAGTGGTTAGTGAACTGGACTACAAAGGATATGAGGTAGAGTTCGATCCCAACCGACGGCTTCCGGTTGACCTAGTCTTTAATGGGTACCGGATTTTTTTTCTGGGAAAGTAAAGCGGCACGGACGTAATACCGACCACATTACCCCAAAAATCAAGTGCCGAAGGTCTGTAAAATTTCTGGTAAAAAAAAAAAAACTATCTATCTTTACGACACATAGTACCATTATTGGTGTATGTCGGGAGGGGGGGGGGGGGGAACGATAGAACCCGAGGGATAAAGGCCGCTTGGTCAAGCAGTCGCCACGACGTGTGAGACTCATTATTTTTATTTCACCCCCCAATAGAAAAAAATCCTTTCTGTCTACCGCGGGCTTCGAACACTTTTCAACCATCGGAATAGTGGTTTTAGTCGCACGGCCACGCGCACCTCCTCAAATTTATGGTTACTAACACCATATTCCCTATACGTCACTTGGCGTGACGGAGGTACTTTACTTTTTTTTTATGTCTTTAGAGTACTTTTTGTGAACATGTTTGCCGTTCTAGATAGATCTTCACTCACAAGGCCTCGCTAAATGTTATGTATCCACGACCAACACATGAAAGCCTAAAAATGGTTTTGGTCAACAATAGGTCACTGTTATTGGTTTTGGTCCGTACTGGTCGTTTTTCCCCTCGTGTCTGCAAGATAACGCTTATTACAATTTATGTCCAGTGTTTCTTTGACGCCTTAGTAACGCCTTAATGGGTTTAAGAGCTGCGTCCAACCAAATGGTTTAGTGAGAACGATTAAAGAGCTTCATGTTGAGTGAGCACTTAGGAAAGTTGAAACCCTCAAGGAGCGGACATTAGTGAGAACGATTCAGGTCAACGTTTTGAAAGAAGGTTAGAGGATGCATTTGTAGGAGAGGCTTATTAGACAAACACTCCTTGAGGATTGTAGCAGATTAGCTGGAAATCCCAGCTCCTGTCAATTATGTCTGTCCACTTCTTGACAAGCAAGTCCACACCCTTACTGCTGGTTGTGTGAACTGTCTCAGACCGTGTGAGCTGTAGTCACTGTTCTCACATCCCGATCCCAGCAGAGACCAGTGTTTATTAATAGAGACTGAAGCGTCATTTTTTATCGCTCTTATGACGTCATGTTCTGGCTGCTTCGCCCACAGATTTCATAGTTTTACTATTAATTCTAATGATGGCTCTGGTTTCGCTCAGTTGATGAAGTGATCTTTTTGAAGAAGGATATAAAGCTGTCGTACTGCGACCACTGAGCGAGCTTCTGGCTGTGAATGTATGTCATTTCGTGTGTACTTAATCTGTGCCAATTTAGAGTAAATTATTGTGTGTTCCGTTGTGTGTGACGTTCTTCAAATGATTACTTTTCATTATTGCTTATTTGTTTATAATTAATGTTTAACATTAATGCTTATTTGTTTATAATTAATGTTTAACATTAATGCTTATTTGTTTATAATTAATGTTTAACATTAATGCTTATTTGTTTATAATTAATGTTTAACATTAATGCTTATTTGTTTATAATTAATGTTTAACATTAATGCTTATTTGTTTATAATTAATGTTTAACATTAATGCTTATTTGTTTAGAATTACTGTTTAACATCAATGGCGTATTGTTAATAATTAGTGAGTATCATCATTATCATTGGGTGCCTTCTCCGCATCGAAGGTTGGCTACCATGGAGCGCCATTCCACTCTGTCTCTTGCTTTGATGGTGCAGATTGTCATTGGCTGACTTGTCCATCTTTTGATGTTACTCGTCCATGTTAGTCTTGGTCTGCCTCTGCCTCTTTTACCTTGTATTTTCCCCTCTAATATTACTTTTATTAGACTGTTGTGTCTTTTAACATAACCAAAAAATGTCATCTGTCTTGCTCTAATTGTGTTTAGTAGTTCTTTTTTCACCCTTAGTCGTCTTAAAACTTCCTCGTTTGTTTTCTTTTCTTTCCATCCAATTCTACCTATTCTTCTGTAAATCCACATTTCAAAGGCCTCAATTTTCTGTTCTGTTTTCTGGTCTAATGTCCATGTTTCTGCATCATACAGGAATATTGAGAAGACGTAACATTTTGCTATTCTTAGTTTTAGCCCTGTTGTTATTTGTTTTGATGTTAGTATATTTTTCATGGCATTGTTGAGTATAGTTAATGGTAAGTACTGTGTAATCAAAAGGAAGAACATCTTGGTAATGAACTATTAAATAAGGTAATATTCAAATACGGTAATTAATGTCAGGCATCATTGTTTGGCCATGTAATGAGAAGAGAACAGCTGGAATATATTGTAACAACTAGGAAAATTGAGGGACGAAGAGATTGGGGGAAGCAAGAGAAAAGATACCAGACAGCTTAAGAGAATGACTTGGCAGAAGGTCAACAACAGAAATGATAAATAACTGTCAAGATCGAAAGTTGTGGAGAGACATGATCACTTATGCCAGCAGGTCCGGTACTTGATGATGATGATGATAATGAATTAATTAATCTCCGTATAAATGTTAATAAGGTATACAAGATAAGATATAGAAGACATGGTAGGTAGAAGACAAAGAAGATACAAACAGGCAAATGCAACATTCAAAAACAAACAAAGTAATTAAGCAACCCTTGTTTGTCAATGGAAAAAAAAAAAACCAGAAAGATTTTTAAAATTATTTTGTAGAGCCATTCTGGCATGTGGAAGCTGATTCTGGAGGATCGGGTCAAACGAAAGAAATGCATAAAAATGCGAAGCTAAGTAAAGCTAATTGTTAGAAGAAATGAAACAACAAATTATGTGCTTAAAGCTTTACGTTATAAGTGAACGACACAAATTTGAACGACGTTTCGGCTCAATAATATTTTTTTATTATTATTTTTATTTTATTTTTTTGTATTTTAAATCTCTCTCTCTCTCTCTCTCTCTCTCTCTCTCTCTTTCTGCGTGTGTGTGTTGTATGTTTGTTCCTGCTGAAGGTATATTGAGCCGAAACGTCGTTCTAATTTGCGTCGTCCACTTTTTACGTCTACTTATATTCTATATTTGTTTATTTTCATTTCCGTACAATCGAACAGCAGACAATAAAGTCTTTGATGATCATAGCGATGTGATTCTATAGAAGGGTATTGCAGATGCATTGTGGATAGAAGACTGTGGAAGGACATGATCGCATACACCAACCAGCATGACACGTCATGATGATGATGATTGCAAATACAACGAGCTGCTAAACACAGTTTTTAATGATCTGAAAGAATCAGGAAAATGACTTTTTAGCTAACGTTTAAAGAGAGAAGTCGTCATTCTCTGGTAATGTGACGAAGAAAGTACGTCTGTAACATAAAATGTGAAAACTGGAAAAATCGAGGATAGAATGAGTCAAAGGGAAACATGGAAATGATCCAAGGTAAGGGAGAGAGATGACGTTGTGGAGAGATGACGTAAGCACAGAACGGACAATGGCGACGGTTAGAGACAAGTGCAAGCAGAGACGGGGAACGGAGTCACGGCTGAGCTAAGACCCGGAAAGGTGATTAAGAAGATACAACAAGGCAGCATTAGAAACATCACAATAATTGAGGTAAACAGATACAGCTACAGTGCAATGGTAAAGGAGTAATGGCACATTGGTGTGCATGTTGGAGGACATGAACTTCTGGTCAATATGGTGGATAGGCGGCGTGAACCAATGAAGGCTATGTATGAAAGTGTTCCTTGTTGCAGTTTCCTCATATTCCAAATCTGGCTTGTTGCAGAAGCTACTGAGTTAAATGCTCTGTGTACACCGTGAGCTGTGTGTCTCATCCGTTTTGATCATGTTTCGATATTCCAATTGTTTACGATGAATGATGATATCGTATGATAGAGAACAGCTGGCTGTGTTCACTTTCTGTGCGGTTTCGCCTTATGTCTTTTTGCTTGTGCTGAGACTGTTATGATGGGGACTACAGCTACCTTTCTTTGTTTAGGAGATGAGGTAATAATTCGGATGATTCCACTGGCACGGGCGGTTGAGCAATTATGGATTTTTAATTCGTTTGCAGTGATACCGGGGCCTACCATAACCAAAGAACCAAAGGGAGAAACGATCCAAGAGAGAGAGAGAGAGAGAAATAATCCAAGGGAGAGAGAGAAACGATCCACGGGAAAGAGAGAAATGATCCAAAGGAAAGAGAAAAACTATCCAAGGGAAAGAGAAACGATCCAAGGGAACGAGAAACGATCCAAGGGAAATAGAGAAACGATCCAAGTGAAAGAGAGAAATGATCCAAAGGAAAGAGAGAAACTATCCAAGGGAAAGAGAAACGATCCAAGGGAAAGAGAAACGATCCAAGGGAAAGAGAGAAACGATCCAAGGGAAAGAGAGAATCGATCCAAGGGAAAGAGAGAAACGATCCAAGGGAAAGAGAAACGATCCAAGGGAAAGAGAGAAACGATCCAAGAAAAGAGAGAAATGACCCACGGGAAAGAGAGAAATAATCCAAAGGAAAGAGAGAAACTATCCAAGGGAAAGAGTGAAACGATCCAAGGGAAAGAGAAACGATCCAAGGAAAAGAGAGAAATGATCCAAGGGAAAGAGAGAAACGATCCAAGAGAAAGAGAGAATCGATCCACGGAAAAAGAGAAATGATCCAAAGGAAAGAGAGAAACTATCCAAGGGAAAGCGAGAAACGATCCAAGGGAAAGAGGGAAATGATCCGAGGGAAAGAGAAATGATCCAAGGGAAAGAGGGAAATGATCCTAGCGAAAGAGGGAAATAATCCAAGGGAAAGTGAAACGATCCAAGGGAAAGAGAGAAATGATCGAAAAAAAAGGAGAAACGATCCAAGAGAAAGAGAAAAAACCATCCAAACGAAACAGAGAAACTATAGGAGGCAGCTTATTAAGGTAATTACACGGTAAGAAGCAACAATATAATTGATAATGGACGAAGAATCGTAGAATTAGTATATCGCAGATTTGCGAATAAGTAACGGTGCTATGAGCATCATCGTCATCACTGAGTGCCGTCTTCGCAGGTTGTAATAGGCTGACTTGTCCATCTTTTGATGTTACTCGTCCATGTTAGTCTTTGTCTGCCTCTGCCACGTTGTATTGTCCCTTCCAAGATTATTTTTAGTAGGTTGCTGTGTGTTTTAACACGCTCCAAAACTTTAATTTGTCTTGTTTGAATTGTGTTTAGTTGTTCCCTTTTTATTTTTAGTTGTTTTAAGACTTCATCATTTATTTTATTTTCTTTTCATCCACATCAACTTTTCGATGAATAGGGTCTTCAAATTGGGGACATATTTTCATGCACATCAACTTTTTTATTAATAGGGTCTTCAAATTGGGGACATATTTCCATGCACATCAACTTTTCGATTAATATGGTCTTCAAAGGGGCCATATTTTCATGCACATCAACTTTTTTATTAATAGGGTCTTCAAATTGAGGACACATTTCCATGCACATCAACTTTTTGATTAATAGGGTCTTCAAATTGAGGACACATTTCCATGCACATCAACTTTTTGATTAATAGGGTCTTCAAATTGAGGACACATTTCCATGCACATCAACTTTTCGATTAATAGGGTCTTCAAAAGGGGACATATTTTCATGCACATCAACTTTTTGATTAATAGGGTCATCAAAAGGGGACATATTTTCATGCACATCAACTTTTTGATTAATATGGTCTTCAAATTGAGGACACATTTCCATGCACATCAACTTTTCGATTAATAGGGTCTTCAAAAGGGGACATATTTTCATGCACATCAACTTTTTGATTAATAGGGTCATCAAAAGGGACATATTTTCATGCACATCAACTTTTGATTAATAGGGTCATCAAAAGGGGACATATTTTCATGCACATCAACTTTTTTATTAATATGGTCTTCATATTGGGGACATATTTTCATGCACATCAACTTTTTTATTAATATGGTCTTCAAATTGAGGACACATTTCCATGCACATCAACTTTTCGATTAATAGGGTCATCAAAAGGGGACATATTTTCATGCACATAACTTTTTGATTAATAGGGTCATCAAAAGGGGACATATTTTCATGCACATCAACTTTTTTATTAATATGGTCTTCATATTGGGGACATATTTCCATGCACATCAACTTTTCGATTAATAGGGTCTTGAAATTGAGGACACATTTCCATGCACATCAACTTTTTGATTAATAGGGTCTTCAAATTGAGGACACATTTCCATGCACATCAACTTTTTGATTAATAGGGTCTTCAAATTGAGGACACATTTCCATACACATCAACTTTTTGATTAATAGGGTCTTCAAATTGAGGACACATTTTCATGCACATCAACTTTTTGATTAATAGGGTCTTCAAATTGAGGACACATTTCCATCCACATCAACTTTTCGATTAATAGGGTCATCAAAAGGGGACATATTTTCATGCACATGAACTTTTTGATTAATAGGGTCTTCAAATTGAGGACACATTTCCATGCACATAAACTTTTCGATTAATAGGGTCTTCAAAA
The DNA here is from genome assembly GCA_032433765.1 of Megaustenia siamemsis. Taxonomy (NCBI): domain Eukaryota; kingdom Metazoa; phylum Mollusca; class Gastropoda; order Stylommatophora; family Ariophantidae; genus Megaustenia; species Megaustenia siamemsis. Next base: position 22,193,541 of record JAVIAB010000106.1, read on the forward strand.
GGGGACGTATTTTCATGCACATCAACTTTTTGATTAATAGGGTCATCAAATTTGCACATAACTTTTTGATTAATAGGGTCATCAAAAGGGGACATATTTTCATGCACATAAACTTTTTGATTAATAGGGTCATCAAAAGGGGACATATTTTCATGCACATGAACTTTTTGATTAATAGGGTCTTCAAATTGAGGACATATTTCCATGCACATCAACTTTTCGATTAATAGGGTCATCAAAAGGGGCCATATTTTCATGCACATCAACTTTTTTATTAATAGGGTCATCAAATTTGCACATAACTTTTTGATTAATAGGGTCATCAAAAGGGGACATATTTTCATGCACATCAACTTTTTGATTAATAGGGTCTTCAAATTGAGGACATATTTCCATGCACATCAACTTTTCGATTAATAGGGTCATCAAAAGGGGACATATTTTCATGCACATGAACTTTTTGATTAATAGGGTCTTCAAATTGAGGACATATTTCCATGCACATCAACTTTTCGATTAATAGGGTCATCAAAAGGGGACATATTTTCATGCACATTCCCTCCACAGAAGAATCCATAAATCGTTGTAGAGATCGACAATTGTGGACTATCACTTCCTAAACGACTATGATGGCAATGATGGTGACGACAATGTAATTAGCGTGCCTAATTAACGCTGTAATTGTGAATAATCTATTAGGTGTAGTAATGTTAATTTACGTATAATTATTGTATTTCATCATCGGTAAATTGAGTGCTTTCTAACATACATGTATTCTATATACGTTGTACCACTACACTTACTAACATACATATATTCTATATACGATGTACCAACTCACTTACTAACATACATGTATTCTATGTAAGTTATACCCCTACCAGTTGGAGACCATAGTGCCTAACACCACCATTCACTGATTATTTCGTTGATACTTTTCATTCCTAATTTTATTTTTTATAACAATTTTTTTTTAAAAATCCTTCTCCTGCGTCCGCCAGAAGCTTAGTCCTGTTCATTCTCAGACCAAAAAGGGCGTTATGTTTGCGCGTTTATCGTGGCTTACATCAAAATACAATATGTGTTTATCTCCAAAACATACGACTTTATTCATGTCAACTTTTAGTTTTACGTGTTTGTTTTCCTTCCTCTCTACCCACTTATTTGACAAGATTAATTAGTCTGCTTCCAGGGAGTGTGAAGCAGAATCCTGATCACTCTGGTTCACTGACTGACTATTATTTAGTTCACTGACGCCAGGATTCAAATAATGACCGCTTTAAACCTATAAGCTGTCTGGCGTCTTAGCCGGGAAATTCCGATTTCTCTTGGGAAATCCCAATTTCTATTGGTGACAGAGGAAACCCGTGATCATATTATATTCTATATAGTGGACTCAAAAAGGAAGAGGGAACAAATGCAAACAAAATATATCCGGGCCAAGAACATCGAAGCATGTATTAATAATTTGGGCCAGACTTAAAGCATCCAATCTTTGCGAACTGCTAACGTGCTAGGCACCGACTTCCTCGTAAAAGTCCAATTACCGGGAATCTACTTGTTGGTGCGAAAAGCACAATGATAGGGCCTGGTCTTGTTTGCTTGATGAACGTACTTCGGATTAGCTGGGACATGTGACCGGATGTGAACAGAAGACACACTTTATCATTTCTTTACAGCCAGTCTTGGCTTCACTCTGTGGGAGAATCCTTACGCAGAATCTCCTGCTATAGCGCAGTAGCATTACTAAATAGTGGCAATCTCTATGTCCCAGTTTGTGAGAAACAAGTATAAAAATTAAGTGTATCATTGTTTTGGGGCAGCTAAATTAATTTTGAAACAAGACAAAATATAACGTTTCGGCCATATGTCTTCATCAGAAACAGGACAACAAATAAATAAAGTATACTCCTTGTTCAGCACGCAGAATAAAGGGCAAATAGTCCGAAAGTAGCAAAAGTTGCCAGGACCTAAAATTCTACTGATCACCTGACATAACCCATAGGGCTAGTTGGACACTAGTGGCCAAAAGGGAAAGAAAATGATAGTTGCAAGAAAGAAGTAAATAATAACAACATGTGAACAAGAGAATAGTGAGTGTAACCATTTCTAAAAAAAATGTTTAAAGCAAAAGTAGCTAGTAGGGAGGGGAGAAGCTGAGGTATAGAAGGAAAATAAGACATAATGGTAATTTTGTTTAAAATCATGTTTCTATTGATTTAGCTGCCCAATAATACACTGTAACGTTTATGTTTTTCAAGTTTCTCCCCAGCTTGACCCGCGGTCCCACACGATATTGGTATACTTGTGTCTATCTACGAGTAACGACTTATCGATTTGCACGAAGGAAGCGCTGTCAGAAAGGATTAGAAGAAACGAAACCGAAAGGACTAACGCTGATCACAATCCTCCTGTGGCAAGGATTGGACTGACTTGACAGCCAACTTCCTACACACAAGGATTGGACTGACTTGACAGCCAACTTCCTACACACAAGGATTGGACTGACTTGACAGCCAACTTCCTACACACAAGGATTGGACTGACTTGACAGCCAACTTCCTACACACAAGGATTGGACTGACTTGACAGCCAACTTCCTACACACAAGGATTGGACTGACTTGACAGCCAACTTCCTACACACAAGGATTGGACTGACTTGACAGCCAACTTCCTACACACAAGGATTGGACTGACTTGACAGCCAACTTCCTACACACAAGGATTGGACTGACTTGACAGCCAACTTCCTACACACAAGGATTGGACTGACTTGACAGCCAACTTCCTACACACAAGGATTGGACTGACTTGACAGCCAACTTCCTACACACAAGACAGTTGCTACAACTTGCGTCTGGCTTTATTTTGAAATTCTCCCGCCAAAGACGATTCTCATACATTGTTATTTTTTAATGCAAATCTTACATGCTGGATTTAACAATTAAATTCTAGTTTCAATTCAAGATTAGATGGAACTATTGATAGCTATCTACCAATTATCATGGGGGAGTACCGTACGGAATAACGTACTTTACCGCAAGTCGCGTTCTCTGACAGTCACAAATGTATAAATTAACCAATCTTCTTAATCCTCTGAACTCTGGTCGGAGCATAGGGCACTCACAAGAGATCTCCACCCATTCCGGTCTGGAGCAAGCCTGGGCAAATCTCGCCAGGACCTGCCAGTCTATTTCATTTCATCATTTATGGTTCGTCGCTATGTCCCCAATGGTCTGCCTCTTCTTTGTTTGTCAGGTGGTGTCCATATCAATACTACGTGCCGATGCCTGGTTCGTTCCATTTCTAGAATGGGGCCTAACCATTTCCAACATTTTCTTGATTAATGTTGTTAATGCTTGATCTTTTGGCAACTTCTTTGTTCGTAATGTGCTCTCTCTTCTACCTCTCAGCTCCCTGTGGAGCATAGGTCTTCAACAAACACTTACCAAGTCGTTCTGTCTCTTGCCATTCTTTTAAGATCATTTCATGTCACGTAATGTGTTGATCACAACATATTTGTAGAATCTTCTTAAGACCGCGACCTTCAAATCCTCTTAGTCGACTTTCTATATTATGGTTCATTCTTCACGTTTCTGCTTCATATAAGAGTTTTGATTTGCAAATTCTATGCTTGGTGCTAAGATGGAAACCAGTTAAACGCCAAATGTTTCTACATCTATTGAATGCCTGGGCTGACATGCATATTCTAGTAGGCTTTCATGCCTATTCTAGTAGGCTTTCATGCCTAATCTACTAGAACAACCGTAAACTTCTAATTTCAGTAGAAGATTAAACTGATAAATATCAATCACCGGGGTAAACGATGAATGAGACCGTGCACTTTACTGCCACTTTGCTCTCTCTTTACCATATTATTGTCTGCTCCTATAATCCATTGTTGATGTGTATTAGGTTTATGGTTACTCTTCTTTGTGTGAACATCAGATTATAGCTCGAGGGTCCTTTCTGTGATATCCCAGGGCTCACTCTGCCATTAAAAATAATCAGCATAAATGCCGATTACTACATTAATTGAGCTCTATGAGCCTGCCAAGAGTGCGGCACGATCGATTCAACCAACTAACCAACCACAACGGCAGCCGGCCTTATCGTTGAGTTATTAACCAACTGCTGATGTTTGACTTAATAATTATTTGTCATTTGCGTCGCGATGCTCGTGATGTCTGTCTGGCCGTTTTCTTTGTCAGCTGTCGGACATTGATTGTCGATAATTGACTCATGTATGTATATACTCATACCAGGGATCTTCCAACTATGAAAAAGGGGGCTGGTTACTCGTTTGCATTTATATTTTCAGGCTTTAGCGATCAAAATGTTTTTGTTTTTTTTTTAATGTTTGACGGATCTTTATTTTATTTGTGTCTGTCTGTTTATTAGTCTGGCCCTCTTTCAGCCTCTGTCTGTTTGTCTGTAAGTGTTTACACTGTATACATACATATATATATATATATATATATATATATATATATATATATATATATATATACACACACACACACACACACATATATATCTTCTTCTACCTTCTTTCAGCTCCCTGTGGAGTATAGGTCTTCAACAAACACTTTCCAAGCCGTTCTGTTTCTTGCTATTCTTTTAACATCATTCAATGTCTTCCCCATCATCTTCATCTCTGCTTCCATCTGTCTTCTCCAAGAATTCCTTGGTCTTCTTCTTTGTCTTTTTCCCTGGGGATTCCAAAAAGGGCCTGTTGTATATATACACATATTATTTATGTTATTATTATTTTCTGTCTGTTATTTTGTTTCTACATAATACTACATCCCTTCATTGTATTTATCATCTTTCCGGTGCTATAAACTCTGTTTTATGTTTTTCTTGATCGATATATTATGTTCTTCCTTAGTAGTCCTTCATCGCTGAATTACATTTATTTGCCATGGATGTTACAGTTATATTCGTGTGCTGCTAACTGATGGAATATCGGTGCCACGAGGGGCGGAAGCAGGAAAAGCATCATCAGTGACAAATAGCGCAAAACGTTCAATCAATTCAGGATAGGAACAATCAGTAGACGAACACTTCGACGGATGCTGGAACGGTCGGCAGAACGGATATGGGAATGCCCCGACTGCAATGACTGTAGTCCGATCTAAAACTAAAAAAAAAGGTCTCCGTCTGCTAAAATCATATATAAATCCCGTAAATTATTTAGTTTTTATTAAATCTGTGTGGCTTAGACAAAATAGGAACTTAAACGTTATAGATCTGTGGGTAGACTGACTCAAGACTCTCAGCACATGTTTGCGAAATTAGTCAGTGACTCAAACTTGTTTCTTTTCATAAATCTGTTGATAGTCCACGCTTGACGTAAACTTTAGTACAACAGAAAGCCTCTACAAAACATTGGACTTGTTTGCCCCTGTTATGACGTACGTATTTATATACCTTTTTAACAAAAATACATTATATTATGGATTTCGTATCATGCACAAATGTATATAACGGAAACAGTGCTATAAGGATGTCGTGTAAGCGAAAAGTAGATACATCTAGTCCGCAGGCCACACCCTGAAGACAATGCTGCACAAAATCCTGGTTGCTATAAATATATAGTGATTGTCGGTGCAGAACGTTATTCAATTAATTTAACTTAGAGAGAAAGTATAAGTAAATGCTTTAGTAGACATTTACCGAACACGGTAACAGACTGTGGGAAAGCAGGGGATTTTAATACGAAGTAGAACAAGCATTTGCTGGGACAGGCATCTAGTATCAATTACATAGGAACATTATTGGAACTACATTTTTTGAATTAAACATATTGAACAAATCTTTGGAATTAAACTTGATTCTAGCACCTAACAGATAGAAACAGAATATAAACTTGGTCACTGAACTAACAAGAACAGAGATAAACCAAATACAATACGTTACTACAACAGAGAACAATCTGATTTCAAGATTCTATAAAAGGATGGTACATGTATTTATAGTATCGTAGACTTAACCTCGCTAGCTATCAACCTCACTAGCTACCAACACTCAACGTTGCATACCCGACTCAAAATAAAAATCCTCAGCTCCTTACGACCCTTCGTGGTTTACTTAAATAGAATAAGAGCAAATCAATAACTAACTATGGATGTAAAGGAAAATAAAATATTTGAAAACAGCTTTATGTTGGTAAGGTACAACACAAGGTCAAAAGACTTAGCTAACAGCGTTTTTGTGACGACATTTGTTTGCATTTCTTTGCCTCTACTCCAATAACCAACTTATCAGTTATTGTTCTTCTTTATTTTCCCATATCTTTTACCCCTTTTCCTGACTGTTTTACCCTAATATATATTGCAAAAGCCACCGTTCCATATATGAAAACCACAGTCAACTTTCGTCATTAATTTCAACATTTCAATCAAACTATATTCCTTCAGGGAGCCGCGATAGCTCAGTGGTTGGTGAACTGGACTACAACGGACAAGACGTCGGGTTCGATCCTGATCGACGGCTTCCGAGTTCACCCAGCCTTAAATGGGTACCCGATTTTTTTTCTGGGAACGTAAAGCGGCACTGGCGTAAAACCGACCACATTATCCAAAAAATATGTGCCGGAGGTCTGTAAAAATTATGGTCACTAACACCATATACCCTATACTCCTCTTGATGTGACGGGGGCTCTTTACTAGCTTTTCGGCTCTTTACTAACCCTTTTTTTTTCCTATTTTTAACATGACCCCTAATCCTGCCGTGTAACCTTACACACAATATAACTTCCAACACATCTCTCTCAATCCACATGTAATCAATCCATCCATCACTTTTCTATCCACAAAGTGATATATTCATCCATTGCCGTCCCACCAATAAAAACTTTGAATGGTTAAGAATCTCTCCTTCAAACTCACAAGTACCAGGTTAGTGTTGTCTCTTCCTTGCAGGGGTTTCATCCGTCGACAAACAGAGCTCGTCATGTCTCGTCTTTAGTAGGCCAAATCCCAGCAGGTTTGGCCAAGAATTCCCTAGCAAGCTGGAACAAAGCTTCTCTTATTACCCAGCGGTTTTCAACTTTTTCCCAACACAGAACACAATTAAAAAAAAACTATTACTTTTTGGCCGTGTATTGTAATACAGAAACGTAGTAGAAACATGCAACGATTAATTATGGTATAGCTCATTTGTTATAAATATAAGTCAACTATGCCTTGTGTGGGAAATCAGATACTTCACGATTCGTGACGAGGAGAGGGGGAAGAATGGGCGGTTTAGAGGTAAGACGTAAGCCACTGGATAGGAAGGCGTAGGGTTTGTTCCTGTGTTTGTGGTGACGCAATGACTAAAGGATCATACTTCTTCGTCATCCGCCCTTAAAAGAACGTTAAGTGGGTGTGTCTGCGTCGTGTTGTAAAAAAAAAAAAGTAAAGAGCCCCGTCACTCCAAGTGGGGATATGGGAATTCATAGGGAATATGGTGTTAGTCACCACAGTTTTTACAGACCTTCGGCACATGCATTTTAGGGTACTGTGGTCGGTATTACGTCCGTGCTGTTTTACTTTCCCTGAAAAAAATCCAAATTTTTACCCATTTAAGGCTGGGTAAACCCGGAAGCCGTCGATTAGGATCAAACCCGACTTCTTGTCCTTTGTAATCCAGTTTACTAAACACTGAGCTGCGTCGTGTTGTGGTTTGTAGTAAAACTGTGATATTTACGCCTTACGTCGCAACACATCCGACTTCAGCTCAACATTTTTGTGCACAGTATTGTCCTCCCTCCTCGATCCCTACTCACGTGGCCAGACTAGACAGGTTAGTCTAATCCTGGAGGCACCACGGAGAGGTGGAGCAGGGTCTGGATGGTGGTTCTGGTTCATCGATCCTGTCGCGAGCCATCAGCTGTGGGTCGCTGACAACTTCCAGTTCTGCTGCTGTGAGACACCTCTGACCCCGGTGCTGTGCTCGAATCACGTCATCGACGGTGGCAATTATTCACTTTCAATCCGTGTTTTCTTCGTGTCTTTACCCTACATTGGTCTCTGTGTAGCTAGCTTCGATGTCATGGTCTCCCCCCCCCCTCTCTCTCTCTCTCTCCCCCCCCTCCCTTCTGTCTCTTTTTTTCTATCTCTCTCGTTAACTTTCTCTCTTGTTTCTTTCTATCTCGCTGTGTTTTTTTCTGCCCCTCCCTCTGTTTTTTCTCTCCTTCTATATCTTTCTCACTCTAACTTTCTCTTTGTCTGTTTCTATCTCTCGGTGTGTTTTTTTTTCTCCTTCTCTCTCTCTCTAACTTTCTCTTTGTCTGTTTCTATCTCTCGGTGTGTTTTTTTTCTCCTTCTCTCTCTCTAACTTTCTCTTTGTCTGTTTCTATCTCTCGGTGTGTTTTTTTCTCCTTCTCTCTCTCTCTAACTTTCTCTTTGTCTGATTCTATCTCTTGGTGTGTTTTTTTCTCCTTCTCTCTCTCTCTCTCTAACTTGTTTTTGTCTGTTTCTATCTCTCGGTGTGTTTGTTTTTCTCCTTCTCTCTCTCTCTCTAACTTTCTCTTTCTCTGTTTCTATCTCTCGGTGTGTTTTTTACTCACCTTCTCTCTCTCTCTCTCTCTCTCTCTAACTTTCTCTTTGTCTGTTTCTATCTTTCGGTGTGTTTTTTCTCCTCTCTCTCTCTCTCTCTCTCTCTCTCTGTGTAACTTTCATTTTGTCTGTTTCTATCTCTCGGTGTGTTTTTTCTCACCCTCTCTCTGCCCCTCTCTTTCTGTCTGTCTTTTCCTGTCTCTCTCTCTCTCTCTCTCTCTCTCTCTCTCTCTCTCGTCTGCCTAGTAGCATAGCCCCCTCCCCTAACGATCTTTTTTTTTAGGCCCTTATGGATACCTTTACATAACCAAAATCCCCCCCCCCCTTAGTTTTCTGTTCTTTAGCAACACTTTTACATAAATATAAAATTGTTCAAAAATTGACATATTTGCTCATTTTCCCTATCCACCCGTATTCTAAGCCTTTAATGGGTACCGGATTTTTTTCTGGGAAAGTAAAGTGGCACGGGCGTATTACCGACAACAATACCCCAAAAATCATGTGCCTTCGTCTGTAAAATTTATGGTCACTAACACCATATTCCCTATACGCCACTTGGCGTGACGGGGGCACTTTACTTTTTTTTATTTACCCGTATTCTGAGTGTTCTACTGTGGCACCTGCATCCGAACGCATTGGTAGGCATTTCACTAGAGCATTATGCTGGAAAAAAATGGAGATAAAAATATAAAAATAAATTACGAAATTTTCTGTCAAAGTGCTGTTAGATCTAAACATTTATCGCCTCTAAAATTTCTTCTTCCTCTTTTTTTCTTCTTCCTTTTTTCTTCCTCCTCTTTTTCCTCTTTCTTTTCTTAATCCCATAGCCGTAGTTGTCGTTTGGGAAAAGTGGGGTTAAAGTGGATTTTCCTCATTATTATTTATATGTATAGCTGTGTAAAGGGAGTCACGATAGCTCAGTGGTTAGTGAACTGGACTACAACGGACAAGGGGTAGGGTTCGATCCCAACTGACGGCTTCCGGGTTTACCCAGCCTTGAATGGGTACCGGCATTTTTTCTTGGAAAGTAAAGCGGTACGGGCGTAATACCGACCACATTACCCCAAAAATCATGTGCTGTGAAGGTCTGTAAAATTTATGGTCACTAACACCATACGCCACTTGGCGTGACGGGGGCTCTTTACTTATATGTGTAAGGTAACTATTATTTTCTGTCTTTCTTTCTTTCTTTCTTTCTTTCTTTCTTTCTTTCTTTCTTTCTTTCTTTCTTCACTGATAAACTTTGTCAATCTTTTTCAATTTCTCACCATTTTCAGTCATTCTTTGGAACTCGCATATGTAAAGCATGTTCATTCTTTGATGTTATCTTCTCATGTGCCTACCTCTCCTTCTCATTCCTTTCACCGTTTCTTTACCGAACTGTCTGTCTGTGCTAGGTCTGTCTGTCTGTCTGTGCTAGGCCTGTCTGTCTGTGCTAGGCCTGTCTGTCTGTGCTAGGCCTGTAAAACTTAATATGCTATAAAACAATCTTTATCCCTTCACTACTTTAACTAACCAAATGCCAACATTTACAATTTATTCCCGAGCTGTGATCGAACCCTATGCTACAGTCATGAGAACGTCTACGCGCAAGACATTGTCCACAATGACTAATTTTTTAGTTTTCAATCCGTGTTTTCTTCGTGGCTTTACCCTACATTGGTCTCTGTGTAGCTAGCTTCGATGTCATGGTCTTCCTCGTGGTAAGGCCGGGTAAACCCATGGTGTACGGGTTCGATCCTGCTTCCGACCATATATTGTTGTTTGTTTTTTCTGTTGTTGTTTATTTGTCATTTTTTTTTCTGAGTGCTGTAATACATACCTCTTCCTCCTATGATTATGCCAGCATTTAAAGTTTTAATAAAGAAATTATATTGGAGTTTGAGTTGGGGGCGGGGAAATTTTTCCGCGAAATAATAAAATGTTAAAGTTTGGTTCCAAAATTACAAACTGGCCTTAAGACATTCTTGCTCAGTGGTTAGTGAACTGGACTACAAAGTGCAAAAAAGAGGTAGGGTTCGATCCGAACCGACGGCTTCCGATTCACCCAGCTTTTAATGGGTACCGGATTTTTTTGGGAGCCGCGATAACTCAGTGGTTAGTGAACTGTGCTACAAAGGACAAGAGGTAGGGTTTGGATCTCAAATAAGCGGTACTGGCGTAATACCGACCACAACATCCCAAAAATCATGTGCCGAGGGTCTGTAAAATGTATGGTCTCTAACACCATATTCCCTATACGCCACTTGGCGTGACAGGAGTACTTGACTTTTACTTGACTTAAAACATTTTTCCTCAATTTTATATTTGAAGCACGAGAAACGAAAAAGATGGATTAATGGAGTGTTAGAAACACTAAGAAACATAAAAGCTGGAGAGGTCAACAAAAGAGCAAAAGATCGCATATTATATCTTAATTGGAAAATAATAACAAGAAACGCCATAATCATCTTCATCTACAAATCCCGTAACTAATTAAAAGAAAAAGTTAATAAAGATTATTTTTGTCTACATAATTAACATATTGTTTTAAGTCTCCTTTAACGGATTGTAACCACATATATATGAATGACGTATAACGTCCTCAACAACATATTTAAAGGCACGTCTCACATATATAAGTACCCGTTACATACAACTGTAACACCGTTAGCAACCGTAACAATTTATTTCGTGTCTTTGTGTACAATCTGTAACGTAATTCCACCGTAGTTAATGACAAAGAGATGAATTGTCGATAGTGACGTGACATTATGTCTTCACGACAGGAGCTTTTCTGTCCCGCGATCGACAAATCTATTTACTTGTAGGTTATGTCAGTCTATTTACTTGTAGGTTCATGTCAGTCTATTAACTTGTAGGTTCATGTCAGTCTATTTACTTGTAGGTTCATGTCAGTCTATTTACTTGTAGGTTCATGTCAGTCTATTTACTTGTAGGTTATGTCAATCTATTTGCTTGTAGGTTCATGTCAATCTATTTACTTGTAGGTTCATGTCAGTCTATTTACTTGTAGGTTCATGTCAGTCTATTTACTTGTAGGTTCATGTCAGTCTATTTACTTGTAGGTTATGTCAATTTATTTACTTATAGGTTCATGTCAATCTATTTACTTGTAGGTTCATGTCAATCTATTTACTTGAAGGTCATGTCACTCTATTTACTTGTAGGTTATGTCAATCTATTTGCTTGTAGGTTCATGTCAATCTATTTACTTGTAGGTTATGTCAATCTATTTACTTGTAGGTTATGTCAATCTATTTACTTGTAGTTTATGCCACTCTATTTACTTGAAGGTCATGTCAATCTATTTACTTGAAGGTCATGTCAACCTATTTACTTGTAGGTTCATGTCAATCTATTTACTTGTAGGTTCATGTCAGTCTATTTACTTGTAGGTTCATGTCAGTCTATTTACTTGTAGGTTCATGTCAGTCTATTTACTTGTAGGTTATGTCAATTTATTTACTTATAGGTTCATGTCAGTCTATTTACTTGTAGGTTCATGTCAGTCTATTTACTTGTAGGTTATGTCAATTTATTTACTTATATGTTCATGTCACTCTATTTACTTGTAGGTTATGTCAATCTATTTGCTTGTAGGTTCATGTCAATCTATTTACTTGTAGGTTATGTCAATCTATTTACTTGTAGGTTATGTCAATCTATTTACTTGTAGGTTATGCCACTCTATTTACTTGAAGGTCAAGTCAATCTATTTACTTGAAGGTCATGTCAACCTATTTACTTGTAGGTTCATGTCAATCTATTTACTTGTAGGTCATGTCAATCTATTTACTTGAAGGGCATGTCACTCTATTTACTTGTAGGTTCATGTCAATCTATTTACTTGTAGGTTATGTCAATCTATTTACTTGTAGGTTATGCCACTCTATTTACTTGTAGGCCATGTCAATCTATTTACTTGAAGGTCATGTCACTCTATTTACTTGTAGGTTCATGTCAATATATTTACTTATAGGTTCATGTCAATCTATTTACTTGTAGGTTATGTCAATCTATTTACTTGTTGGTTCATGTCAATCTATTTACTTATAGGTTCATGTCAATCTATTTACTTATAGGTTCATGTCAATCTATTTACTTGTTGGTTCATGTCAATCTATTTACTTATAGGTTCATGTCAATCTATTTACTTGTAGGCCATGTCAATCTATTTACTTGAAGGTCATGTCACTCTATTTACTTGTAGGTTCATGTCAATATATTTACTTATAGGTTCATGTCAATCTATTTACTTGTAGGTTATGTCAATCTATTTACTTGTAGGTTATGCCACTCTATTTACTTGTAGGCCATGTCAATCTATTTACTTGAAGGTCGTGTCACTCTATTTACTCGTAGGTTCATGTCAATATATTTACTTGTAGGTTATGTCAATCTATTTACTTGTTGGTTCATGTCAATCTATTTACTTATAGGTTCATGTCAATCTATTTACTTGTAGGTTATGTCAATCTATTTACTTGTTGGTTCATGTCAATCTATTTACTTATAGGTTCATGTCAATCTATTTACTTGTAGGTTATGTCAATCTATTTACTTGTTGGTTCATGTCAATCTATTTACTTATAGGTTCATGTCAATCTATCTACTTGTAGGTTATGTCAATCTATTTACTATAGGTTCATGTCAATGTATTTACTTGAAGGTCGTGTCAATCTATTTACTTGTAGGTTCATGTCAATCTATTTACTTGCAGGTTATGTTCCTGGCCAAGGCGTTGTTTGACAACATAGCGGAGACGCCCGATGAGCTGGCCTTCCGTAGGGGCGACGTCCTTACAGTTGTGGAACAGAATACTAGAGGTTTGGACGGTTGGTGGTTGTGCTCGTTCAAAGGGAAGCAAGGAATCGCCCCTGGAAATCGCTTGAAGATTTTGAGCGGCATGGGCGAATGTACTGGGGTGAATTTAAAAGGAGAAACATTGAACAAGGTTTGTTTGTATAGTTTTTATGTTTGTTCGGAATTTTCTCTTCTTTGTGTTTTTGTGCCTGTGACACTTTAAATGATTTCTCCTCTTTTTTTTTTATTTATAATGTAAGGTATGTATTATTTTATTTCTTTCCTTCTGTCTTTTTTCTTTTCTTTTCTTTTCTTTTCTTTTCTTTTCTTTTCTTTTCTTTTCTTTTCTTTCTTTCCTTCTTTTCTTTCCTTTTTCCATTCTTTTCTTTCTTTTCTTGACGATTTCCACACAGAGCTTGTAGTCGTATATGTAATAGTATATAGCCTAGGAATAGAATAGAATCAGAGAATGAGAGATAAAGCTGAGGTTGGATGTGTTAGGATTACCCACAACGGAGTAGAGGAATGCAGTAACATAAATAGAAGAATAGAAGCGGCTTTAGGAATGGGCATGGACAATTTTAGTTATTAGAAGAATTAAACTGAACTTTACTTTTCCTCAAATGTCGATGTCACAAGTTCAGAAATCAGGCTTGATAAACAACTGGGGAAAGAGGAAAGATAGGTTTGTGAGAGAGATATATAACTCTTAAAGTACATGATATGCCATTATTTTTTAACTCAATGGTTAGCCAAAAGGTCAAGATGGAGTCTTGTTATCACAAATTTGACACAAAAGTCACCCAGAGTTTAACCTTGTCTTTTTTTTTTTTATTGAATCAAAGAACAGAGAACAGCTAACCACTTAGTCGATAAATTAAACAAATGAGACAGGGATATCTAACCTCATGCATTAGCAGAATTAGACAGATAGAGAAAGAGATAAAGAACACAAAGAACAGATAGAGAACACTAAGATAAAGAGAACCGAGTGTGTGTGTGTGAGAGAGAGAGAGAGAGAGAGAGAGAGAGAGAGAGAGAGAGAGAGAGGGAGAGAAAGTACTCTAGAGATAAGAGAACGGTACTTTCTGAATCATACCAATCATTTTAGACGCTAGTCGTGAATTTAGTTCAGAATTATTCCAAAGTCTGATTTATATGTTTATGTGGTCCAGAAATGTATGTAGTTAATTGATTCCAATGATTGTGTTGGTTAATTGATTCCAATAATTGTGTTGTATGACAGTAAGTCATCATCATTGAGTGCCGTCTAGTCAACGAAAGTTGGCTACCATGGAACGCCAATCCGCTCTGTCTCTTGCTTTTGTGATGCATATTGTCATAGCCCTCTCTGTAACCCTTGTTGTCCTATGTGCAACCATTGTTGTTCTATGTGTAACCATTGTTGTCCTATGTGCAACCATTGTTGTCCTATGTGCAACCATTGTTGTTCTATGTGTAACCATTGTTGTCCTATGTGTAACCATTGTTGTCCTATGTGCAACCATTGTTGTTCTATGTGTAACCATTGTTGTCCTATGTGTAAACATTGTTGTCCTATGTGTAACCATTGTTGCTCTATGTGTAACCATTGTTGTCCTATGTGCAACCATTGTTGTTCTATGTGTAACCATTGTTGTCCTATGTGCAACCATTGTTGTTCTATGTGTAACCATTGTTGTCCTATGTACAACCATTGTTGTTCTATGTGTAACCATTGTTGTCCTATGTGTAACCATTGTTGTCCTATGTGTAACCATTGTTGTCCTATGTGTAACCATTGTTGTCCTATGTGTAACCATTGTTGCCCTATGTGTAACCATTGTTGCCCTATGTGTAACCATTGTTGTCCTATGTGCAGCCATTGTTGTCTTATGTGTAACCATTGTTGTTCTATGTGTAACCATTGTTGTCCTATGTGTAACCATTGTTGCTCTATGTGTAACCATTGTTGTCCTATGTGCAACCATTGTTGTCCTATGTGCAACCATTGTTGTCCTATGTGTAACCATTGTTGCCCTATTTGTAAACATTGTTGTCCTATGTACAACCATTGTTGTTCTATGTGTAACCATTGTTGTCCTATGTGTAACCATTGTTGTCCTATGTGTAACCATTGTTGTCCTATGTGTAACCATTGTTGTCCTATGTGTAACCATTGTTGCCCTATGTGTAACCATTGTTGCCCTATGTGTAACCATTGTTGCCCTATGTGTAACCATTGTTGTCCTATGTGTAACCATTGTTGTCCTATGTGTAACCATTGTTGCCCTATGTGTAACCATTGTTGTCCTATGTGTAACCATTGTTGTCCTATGTGTAACCATTGTTGTTCTATGTGTAACCATTGTTGTCCTATGTGTAACCATTGTTGCTCTATGTGTAACCATTGTTGCCCTATGTGTAACCATTGTTGTCCTATGTGTAACCATTGTTGTCCTATGTGCAGCCATTGTTGTCTTATGTGTAACCATTGTTGTTCTATGTGTAACCATTGTTGTCCTATGTGTAACCATTGTTGCTCTATGTGTAACCATTGTTGTCCTATGTGTAACCATTGTTGCTCTATGTGTAACCATTGTTGTCCTATGTGCAACCATTGTTGTCCTATGTGCAACCATTGTTGTCCTATGTGCAACCATTGTTGTCCTATGTGCAACCATTGTTGTCCTCTGTGTAACCATTGTTGCCCTATTTGTAAACATTGTTGTCCTATGTGCAACCACTGTTCTCCTATATGTAACCATTGTTGCCTTATGTGTAACCATTGTTGTCCTATGTGCAACCATTGTTGTCCTATGTGCAACCATTGTTGTCCTATGTGTAACCATTGTTGTTCTATGTGTAACCATTGTTGTCCTATGTGTAACCATTGTTGTTCTATGTGTAACCATTGTTGTCCTATGTGTAACCATTGTTGCTCTATGTGTAACCATTGTTGTCCTATGTGTAACCATTGTTGCTCTATGTGTAACCATTGTTGTCCTATGTGCAACCATTGTTGTCCTATGTGCAACCATTGTTGTCCTTTGTGCAACCATTGTTGTCCTATGTGCAACCATTGTTGTCCTCTGTGTAACCATTGTTGCCCTATTTGTAAACATTGTTGTCCTATGTGCAACCACTGTTCTCCTATATGTAACCATTGTTGCCTTATGTGTAACCATTGTTGTCCTATGTGCAACCATTGTTGTCCTATGTGCAACCATTGTTGTCCTATGTGTAACCATTGTTGTTCTATGTGTAACCATTGTTGTCCTATGTGTAACCATTGTTGTTCTATGTGTAACCATTGTTGTCCTATGTGTAACCATTGTTGCTCTATGTGTAACCATTGTTGTCCTATGTGTAACCATTGTTGTCCTATGTGTAACCATTGTTGTCCTATGTGCAGCCATTGTTGTCCTATGTGCAACCATTGTTGTCCTTTGTGCAACCATTGTTGTCCTATGTGCAACCATTGTTGTCCTCTGTGTAACCATTGTTGCCCTATTTGTAAACATTGTTGTCCTATGTGCAACCACTGTTCTCCTATATGTAACCATTGTTGCCCTATGTGTAACCATTGTTGTCCTATGTGTAACCATTGTTGTCCTATGTGCAACCATTGTTGTCCTATGTGCAACCATTGTTGTCCTATGTGTAACCATTGTTGTTCTATGTGTAACCATTGTTGTCCTATGTGTAACCATTGTTGTTCTATGTGTAACCATTGTTGTCCTATGTGTAACCATTGTTGCTCTATGTGTAACCATTGTTGCCCTATGTGTAACCATTGTTGCCCTATGTGTAACCATTGTTGTCCTATGTGTAACCATTGTTGTCCTATGTGCAGCCATTGTTGTCTTATGTGTAACCATTGTTGTTCTATGTGTAACCATTGTTGTCCTATGTGTAACCATTGTTGCTCTATGTGTAACCATTGTTGTCCTATGTGTAACCATTGTTGTCCTATGTGCAACCATTGTTGTCCTATGTGCAACCATTGTTGTCCTTTGTGCAACCATTGTTGTCCTATGTGCAACCATTGTTGTCCTCTGTGTAACCATTGTTGCCCTATTTGTAAACATTGTTGTCCTATGTGCAACCACTGTTCTCCTATATGTAACCATTGTTGCCTTATGTGTAACCATTGTTGTCCTATGTGCAACCATTGTTGTCCTATGTGCAACCATTGTTGTCCTATGTGCAACCATTGTTGTCCTGTGTGCGACCATTGATCTCCTGTGTGTAACCATTGTTGTCCTATGTGCAACCATTGTTGTCCTGTGTGCGACCATTGATCTCCTGTGTGTAACCATTGTTGTCCTATGTGCAACCATTGTTGTCCTATGTGCAACCATTGTTGTCCTGTGTGCGACCATTGATCTCCTGTGTGCAACCATTGTTGTCCTATGTGTAACCATTGTTGCCCTATGTGTAAGCATTGTTGTCCTCTATATAACCATTGTTGCTCTATGTGTAACCATTGTTGTCCTCTGTATAACCATTGTTGCTCTATGTGCAACCATTGTTGTCCTATGTGTAACCATTGTTGCCCTATGTGTAACCATTGCTGTCCTATGTGCAACCATTGTTGTCCTATGTGCAACCATTGTTGTCCTATGTGTAACCATTGTTGTTCTATGTGTAACCATTGTTGTCCTATGTGTAACCATTGTTGTTCTATGTGTAACCATTGTTGTCCTATGTGTAACCATTGTTGCTCTATGTGTAACCATTGTTGTCCTATGTGTAACCATTGTTGTCCTATGTGTAACCATTGTTGTCCTATGTGCAGCCATTGTTGTCCTATGTGCAACCATTGTTGTCCTTTGTGCAACCATTGTTGTCCTATGTGCAACCATTGTTGTCCTCTGTGTAACCATTGTTGCCCTATTTGTAAACATTGTTGTCCTATGTGCAACCACTGTTCTCCTATATGTAACCATTGTTGCCCTATGTGTAACCATTGTTGTCCTATGTGTAACCATTGTTGTCCTATGTGCAACCATTGTTGTCCTATTTGCAACCATTGTTGTCCTATGTGTAACCATTGTTGTTCTATGTGTAACCATTGTTGTCCTATGTGTAACCATTGTTGTTCTATGTGTAACCATTGTTGTCCTATGTGTAACCATTGTTGCTCTATGTGTAACCATTGTTGCCCTATGTGTAACCATTGTTGTCCTATGTGTAACCATTGTTGTCCTATGTGCAGCCATTGTTGTCTTATGTGTAACCATTGTTGTTCTATGTGTAACCATTGTTGTCCTATGTGTAACCATTGTTGCTCTATGTGTAACCATTGTTGTCCTATGTGTAACCATTGTTGTCCTATGTGCAACCATTGTTGTCCTATGTGCAACCATTGTTGTCCTTTGTGCAACCATTGTTGTCCTATGTGCAACCATTGTTGTCCTCTGTGTAACCATTGTTGCCCTATTTGTAAACATTGTTGTCCTATGTGCAACCACTGTTCTCCTATATGTAACCATTGTTGCCTTATGTGTAACCATTGTTGTCCTATGTGCAACCATTGTTGTCCTATGTGCAACCATTGTTGTCCTATGTGCAACCATTGTTGTCCTGTGTGCGACCATTGATCTCCTGTGTGTAACCATTGTTGTCCTATGTGCAACCATTGTTGTCCTGTGTGCGACCATTGATCTCCTGTGTGTAACCATTGTTGTCCTATGTGCAACCATTGTTGTCCTATGTGCAACCATTGTTGTCCTGTGTGCGACCATTGATCTCCTGTGTGCAACCATTGTTGTCCTATGTGTAACCATTGTTGCCCTATGTGTAAGCATTGTTGTCCTCTATATAACCATTGTTGCTCTATGTGTAACCATTGTTGTCCTCTGTATAACCATTGTTGCTCTATGTGCAACCATTGTTGTCCTATGTGTAACCATTGTTGCCCTATGTGTAACCATTGCTGTCCTCTATATAACCATTGTTGCACTATGTGTAACCACCATGAATATATCGTGCGCTGTAACATGTAGCACTGGTTAATGCCCCAGTGATAACTGTCAATTTGATGAACGTAATGTCAATGATAGAACTTATTCCAAATTGAGCGCATTCAGCAACTTACAGGCAGGCCCGGTGTCAGTCTCGGACCAAATAAGCTACAGATTAGGACCTCGCAATCGAAAGGGGGGAGGGGATGGGAGCGCCGCCTCAAATTTGTTTATATTGTGATGTTAGTAAAGTACCCCCGTCACGCCAAGTGGCGTATAGGGAATATGGTGTTAGTGACCATATATTTTACAGACCTTCAGCACATGATTTTTGGGTTAAAGTGGTCGGTATTACGCCCGTGCCCTTTACTTTCCCAGAAAAAAATCCCATACCCATTAAAGGCTGGGTGAACCTGGAAGCCGTCGGTTGGGATCGCACCCTTTCTCTTGTTCTTTGTAGTCAAGTTCACTAACCACTGAGCTGTCGCGGCTTCATATTGTGATGTAGACTATGATATAGACCTTCTGATGATGACTTTTTTTACGGGAAGCGGAAGGGGCTTAAAGTTTCATTTAGCTTAGAGCCTCACCAAGTCTAAATTCTTAAAGTTTCATTTAGCTTAGAGCCTCACCAAGTCTAAATTCTTAAAGTTTCATTTAGCTTAGAGCCTCACCAAGTCTAAATTCTTAAAGTTTCATTTAGCTTAGAGCCTCACCAGGTCTAAATTCTTAAAGTTTCATTTAGCTTAGAGCCTCACCAAGTCTAAATTCTTAAAGTTTCATTTAGCTTAGAGCCTCACCAAGTCTAAATTCTTAAAGTTTCATTTAGCTTAGAGCCTCACCAAGTCTAAATTCGACCCCCACGTTCCTCGTTATAGAGCTATTTGCGGGTCATTATCAATGACTTCTCCATCTGTGAAAATGACTGGGAACATCTGGCAAGTGATCGCACATCATGGAGAGCGTGTATAAGGAATGGTATAACATCATTTGAGACTGTACTAAGGCAAAACTTGGAAGAGAAAAGATTCATGAAAAAGGATGGAAAACCCTGTGGATCAGTGGACCTGACTTGTTCATTCTGTGGCCGTGTGTGTTTGTCAAACATTGGGTAGAATTAGCCACGAGAGATGCTGTTCGACAAAAAGAAAACCTAAAAAAAAATACAAAATAGCCTCCACTAGACCATATGATATATAGAACAACAAGAACTACTTAAATGGTTTGGCCACCTGGTCAGAATGAATCTTTACCAATCACCATCAAGGGCGTTTTTCTCGAGAATGCATGGAAAAAGACCAAGAGGAAGACCCAGAAGAAGATGGATAGATGCTGTGACAGAGACATGTAACAACAGAGGAAAATCACTAATTCAGACAGTTCGAGCAGCTCAAAAACGACAAATGATATAAACCACGACACCTTTCAGGTATCAGTGAAAAGAGAAAAGAAAGAAAGAAGAAGACCATATGACAAGACGAAAGGGGCTATATATCATCACTGCACTCCGAACATGCCCATAGGTGCTCAGATCCCCTCCTCAGTATCCTGAGTTCCTCAAAACATTCCTACTTAGTGCTGCCACATATATATTCTATATGTTCTCAATTAGAACATTAGATCTACGCTTTATCACTCATCTCTCTTTTCACTATTCTTTCTCTGACACGTTTTCAAACCACCAGCCAATCAGAGATTATGATCTCTACATGCCTTCCGGGGTCACTTCCGGCGTTCGCGCTCCAGCTTGATCACGTGTTTCTAAATCTGAGCACGAGTAGGCAGAACACAAGTCTCGTTGTAGGAGGTCTCTGTAGTTGTAGGAGGAGGCGGCGAGCACAAAAAAAGCCGGGCTCATATGGGGCCCACTGAGAAGCACGAGGAGAGAAACTGCTACAGAGGAAGTAATCCTGAACAGTGGAGTAGGGTAGCAATTTTTGGATGAAGATGTTAAATAGCAGATAAATAATAGAGAGCCAGAATGAGGCTTTAGAACATATTTTGGTTGGCTATGAGAAACGGATTCAAAAGTTAAAATCACTTTTAATTCTACATGACAATTGCTGTTTAATATCTTCTTCAGCGATCATGGCTCATTCAGACTAGGATTCCAGACTCTCTTATGAAGGCAGCTGTCTGTTTAAGTGATTCGGTTGCCCGTGTAGTTTCTCTTCCAGGGAGGTGGGTGTGGACCACATTGTCCTTCTCAGGTCTGTGTACTAGGGGGCAATCCTGTAGGTGGTTTAATATAACCTGAATGACTTAGTCTGAGGATGAACGGGTCGTGCTACGCCAAGGAGTAGGCAAAACCTGCAAGACAACAACAACAAGCCTTGGATCATTAACTCTTTGTGTATGGAATTGTTTTCTTGGTGTGCACAGAATGAATTCTTCTACCTTTTTAGCTCCCAGTGGAGCATAGGTCTCCAACAAACACTTTCCAAGTCGTTTTGTTTTTTGCCATTCTTTTAAGATCATTCTATGTCTTCCCCGTCATCTTCATCTCTGCTTCTATCTGTCTTCTCCAAGAATTCCCTGGTCTTCCTCTTTGCCTTTTCCCCTGGGGATTCCAAAAAAAGGACCTGTTGTGTAATACTCTCAGTTGGCTTCCGTAGTGCGTGTCCTATCCAGCGCCATCACACACAGGATTGCACAGAATTACCTGAAGTAAAATTATGAATATCTTGAAGCTCAAGTTTGCATATAGATTCCATCATCAAGTACCTGACCTGCTGGCATAGGTGATCATGTCTCTCCACAACTTTCGATCTCGACTGTTATTTATAATTTCTGTTGTTGACCTTCTGCCAAGCCATTCTCTTAAGCTGTCTGGTATCTTTCTCTTTGCTTCCCTCTATCTATTCGTCCCACAATTTTCCCAGTTGTTACAATATATTCCAGCTGTTCTCTTCTCATTACGTGGCCAAAAATGAAAATTGTTTCTTCTTAACATTGGAAATTAGCTCTCTTTTTGCTTTGGCCACTTTCAGAATATCTTCATTACTCTTCTTAGCTGGCCATGGTATTCTCAACATTCTTATGTATAACCAGAATTATGCATATAGATTTAGTTCATAAATAAAATATTCCATGTCGTCACATAAATCACATTAAAAATGATTTGTTGCAGAACGTGGAGTCATTGTTATGAGAGCAGTATAATATTTGGGCGTATCCCGTGTCATAATTTCAGACACAACAAATGTTAGTCTGGAATGAAGCAGAAGAGTTAACGAAGTCGATGTCAGAAGGGTGTAGGATTAAAAAAAAAAATAAAGGAATCGAAGGTCGGAGAATAAACGAGTTGGAGTCGGACATAATAAAAATAGAGAAGTCGATGTTTGACATAATAAATAGACAGGAGTCGATGTTTGACATAATAAATAGACAGGAGTCGATGTTTGACACAATTAAAAATAGAGGTGTCGATGTTTGGCATAATTAAAATAGAGATGTCGATGTTTGACATAATAAATAGAGGTGTCGATGTTTGACATAATTAAAAATAGTTGCGTCGATGTTTGACGTAATTAAAAATAGATGAGTCGATGTTTGATATAATTAAAAATAGAGGTGTCGATGTTTGACATAATGAAAAATAGTTGCGTCGATGTTTGACATAATCAAAAATAGATGAGTCGATGTTTGATATAATTAAAAATAGAGGTGTCGATGTTTGACATAATTAAAAATAGATGAGTCGATGTTTGATATAATTAAAAATAGAGGTGTTGATGTTTGACATAATTAAAAATAGTTGTGTCGATGTTTGACATAATTAAAAATAGTTGCGTCGATGTTTGACATAATTAAAAATAGTTGCGTCGATGTTTGATATGATTAAAAATAGATGAGTCGATGTTTGATATAATTAAAAATAAAGGAGTTTGAATTTTGACGAGATAAAAGTTGACTAATCAGTCTCGAAATAGTCGGTTCAACGGTTCTTCATACTGATTCCCACTGACCGAGGTCAAGTGAATGTTTTACTAAAACTATTTAACTTGGTTATTCCATTTCTGGGGTCTTCCAGAGAGGCTTAGGGGACCTGAGAATAAAGGACGCTTGTCCAGTGCAGTTGTTCTGACGTGTTCGAATCTTGAGTTTTTTTTTATTTCACCCCGTTAGAGAAAAAAAATGTTTGATAATACCGTGATCCCAACCCGCTTCCTCCTGATTTGGAGTGCGCACGGCTGTTTGCTTGGAGCGGTTTAAATTTGCGTGACGCTGGACAGAAATATGGGCATAGTCACCGAGGCTCGAATGAGGGCGAAATAGAAGATTTGACGAGAGGGAATATTTGGTCTAAAATGCCACTTTGTGATGAAAACAAACAGTTGTGAATACCCATTAACTATTGGGAGAGTAAATGCGTTTAAATGATTTCTTTCTTTCTTTCTTTCTTGTCGTTATTCCTTCCTTCCTTCCTCCCATGTCGCGCTCTGTATTTATTAATCAGCGCACTGTCTAGATCCAGGTAGTGAATGTGACCTGGCAGAAACATGCCAGAGATATCGGGATTTATCGGACCTGGCAGAAACATTCCAGAGATGTCGGGAGTGAGACCTCATAAGTGAGTGATGACAGCACAACGGCAACAGAGAGTGACATCTGACAGTAACTAACAAGACAGCGTGGTTCTCAGTGCAATAATTGCCGCTCTGTGAAGGCGCATATTTTCAACCTGACAATTACAATACGATAATCACCGACATATAATTACAAGTGTCATTATTCCGTGTAACTTTAACTAGACTATCATAGTCTAATAATCACCGACATAGAGTCACCACGAGAGCGCTTACTGTTAAACTGGTGATCACAATAGACGTGTGAAAGCTGGAAAACAGCTAAAGAGATTGAGAAAAAAATAAACATTTCTGAAAACAAATGCCTAAGAAGAATACTTTGTGTATAATGGAATGAATTCAAAACTAATATAAAGATAAAAGAAATGACCATGCAATCAATGATCTCATCTACAATTAGGAAGAGGAGATGGACCTATTTTGGGCATATGTTGATGGCTTCCGACAGGATCGGTGAACAAGAACCATCTACACCCTACTCCACCTCTCCGCGGTGCCTCTAGTAACAGACTAACCTGTCTAGTGAGGCCAAGCGAGTAAGGATCGAAGATGGAAGACAACGCGATACTACAAAAATAACAAGCTGAAGTCGGATGTGTTGGGCCGTAAGGTGCAAATGTCACAGTTTTACTACAACCCACAACAACGCAGACACGCCCACTTAACGTCCTCTTAATGGCGGATGATGAGAAAGCGTATTTTTTAAAATTTAGTCATCGGGGGAACGCAAGCAAACAAACATATGTGTATGGGCCCATATACTCCCTTAACGTCACGGAGAGAACCATTACTTACCTGAATACCTACATTACTTAAAAAAGTAAAGAGCCCCCGTCACGCCAAGTGGCGTATAGGGAATATGGTGTTAGTGACCATACATTTTACAGACCTTCAGCACATGATTTTTGGGGCAATGTGGTCGGTATTACGCCCGTGCCGCTTTACTTTCCCAGAAAAAAATCCGGTACCCAGTAAAGGCTGGGTGAACCGGAAACGGTCGGTTGGGATCAAACCCTGCCTCTTGTCCTTTGTAGTCCAGTTCACTAACCACTGGGGCTATCTCCCCAACATTACTTACCTGAATACCAACATTACTTACCTGAATACCAACATTACTTACCTGAATACCAACATTATTTACCTTCCTAGAGACATTACGATAAAAGTATTTTGTTTGTAATCGCTAGCTCTCTCTCTCTTTATGTTTGTTTTCATTTAGCTAGTTTCACCGGTAATTTTGCTGAAAGGTATCTATTCTTTCTTTGTTCTGAACTCTTCTTTGTTATTCCTTAATTGTATTTTTATATCCGAGATTCCCTTTTGTTAATTCTCACTTTACCCGTCTTCATGTTTTCAATGACCCTCTTGCTCTTTTCAAGTACAATGTTTTCAGTTATCCTCCTTTCTCCTTTTTTGTTTCATTCTTCCGCCTCACAACGCCACCCCCCCTCCTCCTCTCTCTCTCTCTCTCTCTCTCTCTCTCTCTCTCTCTCTCTCTCTCATGTTTACTTTCTTTCCGTACCCAGCTGTATCGTCTCCGTCTTCTCAGATACCATAACGCAGTTATTACTTTCCTTTCTTCTCTCATTGTTCCGCTATCTTTTCTCGCTTTAGCTCTTTCTTCTTCTTTTCTTCTCTTTTTTTCATTTTCTGTTCGCACCAGACTATTTCTGTTCCAATTTTCCACTTTATGTTCTCATTTTTTTACATTATATTTATTTGCTCCTTTTATGTTCCAATTTTCTACTTTATATTCTCAATTTCTACATTATGTTCTCATATTTTACTTCATTTGCCCCATTTCTGTTCCAATTTTCCACTTTATGTTTTCATTTTTTTACTTTATATTTATTTGCTCCTTTTATGTTCCAATTTTCCACTTTATATTCTCAATTTCTACATTATGTTCTCATTTTTTACTTCATTTGCCCCATTTCTGTTCCAATTTTCCACTTTATATTCTCAATTTCTACATTGTGTTCTCATTTTTTACTTCATTTGCCCCATTTAAGTTCCGATTTTCCACTTTATGTTCTCATTTTCCACCTTATGTTTATTTGCTCTATTTCTGTTCTAATTTTCTACTTTATGTTCTCATGTTCTCGCTTTAGCTCTTTCTTCTTCTCTTTTTTTCATTTTCTGTTCGCACCAGACTATTTCTGTTCCAATTTTCCACTTTATATTCTCAATTTCTACATTGTGTTCTCATTTTTTACTTCATTTGCCCCATTTATGTTCCAATTTTCCACTTTATGTTCTGCTTTTCTACCTTATGTTCTAATTTTTCTACTTTATTTGCGCCATTTCTGCTCCAATATTCTACTTTATGTTCTTATGTTCTACTTTATGTTTTTTTGCCCATTTCTGTTCTACTTTATGTTTATTTGCCCCATTTCTGCTCCAATTTTCTACTTTATACAGCATAGGCGTTTAACAGTCACCATCATCACTCCACAGCTTTCCCTCATTCAGCTCTTATGCCCCTTCTTTCTCATGTCATCTGCCCACTTTGTTTTCATTTGCCCTCGTCCCTTCCTCCAGCTCTGTCCTGTGCGTGTTGTCCCCGCCAGCAGTTATGTCAACATCTCGGTGACATTTTCTCTGCGCACTGATATATTGTTACATCCGGTGTTTGCACTGCTGTGTCACCCCTCAGACTTGTTTGCTGTCTGTCTGCAGTGACGTAGAGGGCAGAGGCGTACCTGCAGTAAGGCTTCTAGAAAGGGGAAACTACACAATAAACCTCGATTTCATTAAGGTCGTGGTGTCAGTGCATTCAAAATTGTTGACGCTGAATTCTGTGTTTCTCTTTCTCAATTTACTCTACTCATAATTCTCTCTTCTATTTTTATGCTGCCGTATTTTACTATGCCCGTAACTGCCACTTCCTCTATTTTCATTGCATGCATCTATAGCAACTGTCTCCTCTTTTATCTACTTCCCATTTTTACTATGTTCGAACTGTGCCCCCTTCCCTCACTTTTTTTTCTACCGCCCTTTTTGTCTACATCCGATGTTGTCACACTTATATTACATCCGTTAGTACCATTTTTATATTACATCCGTTGTTGCTACATTTATATTACATAAATTAGTGCTATTTCTATATTACATCCGTTGTTGCCCTATTTATATTACATCCGATGTTGCCACATTTATATTACATCCGTTATCTTATTTATATTACATCCGATGTTGCCACATTTATATTACATCCGTTGTTATCTTATTTATATTACATTCTTTGCCATATTTGTCTACATCCATTGCTGTGTTATTCTATGTAATTACTACCTCAGAAGACTGACCCCCGACAAAACTCCGTTCCTTTAATTACTTCCACACTAGACTGACCTCCATCAAACACCGTTCCTTGAATTATTTCCACATTAAACTGAACCCGACTCAACTCCACTTCTCTAATTACTTCCACGGTAGACTGACCCCGACTCATTTCTTCCCCCACACAACTCCACTTCTCTAATTACTTCCACGGTAGACTGACCCCGACTCATTTCTTCCCCCCACACAACTCCACTTCTCTAATTACTTCCACGGTAGACTGACCCCGACTCATTTCTTCCCCCACACAACTCCACTTCTCTAATTACTTCCACGGTAGACTGACCCCGACTCATTTCTTCCCCCACACAACTCCACTTCTCTAATTACTTCCACGGTAGACTGACCCCGACTCATTTCTTCCCCCACACAACTCCACTTCTCTAATTACTTCCACGGTAGACTGACCCCGACTCATTTCTTCCCCCACACAACTCCACTTCTCTAATTACTTCCACGGTAGACTGACCCCGACTCATTTCTTCCCCCACACAACTCCACTTCTCTAATTACTTCCACGGTAGACTGACCCCGACTCATTTCTTCCCCCACACAACTCCACTTCTCTAATTACTTCCACGGTAGACTGACCCCGACTCATTTCTTCCCCGACACAACTCCACTTCTCTAATTACTTCCACGGTAGACTGACCCCGACTCATTTCTTCCCCCACACAACTCTACTTCTCTAATTACTTCCACGGTAGACTGACCCCGACTCATTTCTTCCCCCACACAACTCCACTTCTCTAATTACTTCCACGGTAGACTGACCCCGACTCATTTCTTCCCCCACACAACTCCACTTCTCTAATTACTTCCACGGTAGACTGACCCCGACTCATTTCTTCCCCGACACAACTCCACTTCTCTAATTACTTCCACGGTAGACTGACCCCGACTCATTTCTTCCCCCACACAACTCTACTTCTCTAATTACTTCCACGGTAGACTGACCCCGACTCATTTCTTCCCCCACACAACTCCACTTCTCTAATTACTTCCACGGTAGACTGACCCCGACTCATTTCTTCCCACACACAACTCCACTTCTCTAATTACTTCCACGGTAGACTGACCCCGACTCATTTCTTCCCCCACACAACTCCACTTCTCTAATTACTTCCACGGTAGACTGACCCCGACTCATTTCTTCCCACACACAACTCCACTTCTCTAATTACTTCCACGGTAGACTGACCCCGACTCATTTCTTCCCACACACAACTCCACTTCTCTAATTACTTCCACGGTAGACTGACCCCGACTCATTTCTTCCCCCACACAACTGCACTTCTCTAATTACTTCCACGGTAGACTGACCCCGACTCATTTCTTCCCACACACAACTCCACTTCTCTAATTACTTCCACGGTAGACTGACCCCGACTCATTTCTTCCCCCACACAACTCCACTTCTCTAATTACTTCCACGGTAGACTGACCCCGACTCATTTCTTCCCCGACACAACTCCACTTCTCTAATTACTTCCACGGTAGACTGACCCCGACTCATTTCTTCCCCCACACAACTCTACTTCTCTAATTACTTCCACGGTAGACTGACCCCGACTCATTTCTTCCCCCACACAACTCCACTTCTCTAATTACTTCCACGGTAGACTGACCCCGACTCATTTCTTCCCCCACACAACTCCACTTCTCTAATTACTTCCACGGTAGACTGACCCCGACTCATTTCTTCCCCGACACAACTCCACTTCTCTAATTACTTCCACGGTAGACTGACCCCGACTCATTTCTTCCCCCACACAACTCTACTTCTCTAATTACTTCCACGGTAGACTGACCCCGACTCATTTCTTCCCCCACACAACTCCACTTCTCTAATTACTTCCACGGTAGACTGACCCCGACTCATTTCTTCCCACACACAACTCCACTTCTCTAATTACTTCCACGGTAGACTGACCCCGACTCATTTCTTCCCCCACACAACTCCACTTCTCTAATTACTTCCACGGTAGACTGACCCCGACTCATTTCTTCCCACACACAACTCCACTTCTCTAATTACTTCCACGGTAGACTGACCCCGACTCATTTCTTCCCACACACAACTCCACTTCTCTAATTACTTCCACGGTAGACTGACCCCGACTCATTTCTTCCCCCACACAACTCCACTTCTCTAATTACTTCCACGGTAGACTGACCCCGACTCATTTCTTCCCCCACACAACTCCACCGAAACATTCGCCCAAGTTAAACCTTACCACTGTTATTTTATTTCATTTCTCTCTTTAAAAAAAAAAAGACCCGTCTATCTCCGACCTCTGTCGTCACAAGCTTGTCACTTTCTAGAAATGATCCATCAATTTCCACTGTTCAGGTGCGAAGTTGATAATCACGGAAGACATACCCTCCTGACTGTGACTACCCGGAATTGTATTTAATGTTTATCATCATGTGCCATGCCAGTACGCGAGGGCGATTTTGTCCTTCCATACTCTTATATCCGGTAGCTATCTAGTATTTTCTCTCTTTATCGTCCGCGATCTCTCTTTCAATGTATTTTGCCAGTTGGTATAAAGTATTCCAAATTTACTCTTCTCATGATGTGCCCGAAAAATGTCGATTGTTTCTTTCTGATGTTTCTTAGGAGCTCCCTTTTTGTGTTGGACTCTTTGAGAATTAGTTCCACATTTAATATTTAATGTATTTTAATTTTTTTATTTATTTAATATTCAATGTATTTAATGTAATTTAGTATTTAATGCTACCAACGTTATTCTGCTGATTATTACTTATCAACGCCCCTGTCGTTCTGACCTTTGAATCTTCAGGATACAAAAACAAAAAAGGTCTGCTGTTGTGTTTTAGTTTGTCACTGAGCCTGGCAAGTGACATTGTTTAAGAGATAGAGTTGAACTTCTGAACTTACAAAAAAAAAAAGTACCAGGTATAGAGGGGTTAAGTGGTAGATTTCATTGTGAGAATTAAATATATAAATGGTAAGCAGATTTACAGTACAATGTATGTCCTCACCAAATATATTAGACTGAATGTCCTACATCAATAAAAGGATAATTTAATCTTTTTATAGACATAATAAAGCTAGAATTCCCCGGTTGGCACAAGGATAGAATGTATTTATGGGTGTATAATAATATATTCTGTTGTCCTTTCGAGCCGAAGACGGCGCATAGAGCAGAACCACAATCTCAGAAACAGAAACCTTGCGTGCCAAAATGGAACATATTGCGGAGATCACTGCTTCTAAAATCTATGGCTCTGTTTCCATAACAATAGTTTTTACAATGACAGCTTATCCAGCCATCGATCAACCTCCTTAGTCGTCTCTTACGACATGTCTAGAATGACATAGTGTTACAATTCTTTACTTCCCTCATAATATGGCCCGGTAACACACGGGTGATTATAATCCTATATGAAATGTGCAACTTTCTTTTAAAAAAAAAAGTAAAGCGCCCCGTCACGCCAAGTAGTGTATATGGAATATGGTGTTCTATTGGCCTTTCGAGCCGTAGCCGGCCCATAGGGCGTAGACCAAGATACTCCTTCTCTAAGTGATTTATAATATGGTGTTAGTGACCATAATTTTTATAGACCTTCAGCACATTATTTTTGGGGTAATGTGGTCGGTACTGTGCGCCCGTGCAGCTTTACTTTCCCAGAAAAAAAGCTGATATGCACTTAAGTACTGGGTGAACCTGGCAGTCGTTTTGCAGGATCGAACCCGGCCTCTTGTCCTACTTTGTAGTTCAGTTCACTAACCACTGAGCTATCGAGGCTCCACAACATTGTTTTAGAAACTGTAAAATCCTAATTCCTAAATGAATAAGAAATAAAAACGAATAATAGAACATCTTAAAGTGATAGAAGAAGTGAATGTTCTTTAGGAACAAGTAATATAGTATGTCGATTAGAAACAGTCAGAACAACAACCTAGATGAAATGTGTTAGACGAATGGCAGGAGACTGCTTGACAGATAAGAACAAAAATGAAGAACTTGGAAAAAAAGCTAGAAATAAACACCACCAAAGAATACAAAAAGTGAGCCGCGATAGCTTAGTGGTTAGTGAACTGGACTACAAAGGACAAGAGGTAGGGTTCGATCCCAACCGACGGCTGCCTTAAATAGGTACCGAATTTTTTCTGGGAAAGTAAAGCGGCACGGGCGTAATATCGACCACATTACCCAAAAATCATGTGCCGAAGGTCTGTACAATTTATGGTCACTAACATCATTATATACGCCACTTCGCGTGACGGGGGCACTTTACTTTCTTTTTTTTTTTTAAAGAATACAAAAAAGTATAAGAGTAAGTGCGGCGA
Source organism: Megaustenia siamemsis (assembly GCA_032433765.1). Classification (NCBI taxonomy): domain Eukaryota; kingdom Metazoa; phylum Mollusca; class Gastropoda; order Stylommatophora; family Ariophantidae; genus Megaustenia; species Megaustenia siamemsis. The sequence continues at coordinate 22,225,095 of JAVIAB010000106.1, forward strand.
ATGTGCCGCCGATCATTGACAAAATAATGACACAAACACCACATTTCCTAATTAACCTGACGTAGCATTGAGGGAACGTTTTCATTTTAAAATACTCATTGACACGAATGTATTTTTTTATTTAAGACCTGAAAATGTGCCTTGTTTGTAATTTCTGTGTTGTTTGAAATTCCTGTGTTGTTTGTAACTTCTGTGCTGTTTTTAATTTCTGTGTTGTTTGTGATTTCTATGTTGTTTACAATTTCTAAGTTGTTTGTAATTTCTGTGTTGTTTGTAATTTCTATGTTGTTTCCTTTACTGAGTACAGGGACACGGATTGGCTCCATGAATACTACCAATAGCAATAAACTATCATAAGAGGCAACCCGTCTAGAAGAAGGGAAACTTCGACCACAAAACCCTCCACTACCTTGAGGACTAGATTCTAGTTAGAGTCGAAGGTTATGGGAGTACACCCAGAGTAAAAATCCGGAGCGAGGGGCCCTAAGGCATTAGACGGCGCTAACCGATATTGCAGCAATCCTTCATTCTGTGGCCAAGTGTGTTTGTCCAACGTTGGTAGAATCAGCCACAGAAGAAGTTGTTCAACAAAAACAAAGCCTAAAAAAATGCACATTAGCCTCCACTAAACCGTCAAATAAGAAGAAAAAGTCGATACATATATCATAAATGGATAGATACAACATGTCTACGGTTAACTTTCTTGGGGGTAAATTTCGAATCTTGGGTGTCTGTACAGTTTATATGAAACTGGTGATCACAACAGACGTGTGAAAGCTGGAAAACAGCTAAAGAGATTGAGAAAAAAAATAAATATTTCTGAAAACAAATGCCTAAGAAGAATACTTTGTGTATAATGGAATGAATTCAAAACTAATATAAGGATAAAAGAAATGACCATGCAATCAATGGGTAGATACAACATGTCTACGGTTATCTTTCTTGGGGTACATTTCGAATCTTGGGTATAGTTTATATGTTTAACTCTTTCCGCACGGAAGCTTTTTATCATTGCAACGAAGGAGATTTCACAGACACAATTTGTCATAATTTTAAGAATCAAACTGCATATTTATATTTATCTGCTATATAACATATTATATATGAATATTTAGATAAATAACAAGGTATTAGATTTCATCACTACCAAGATGATAGAAGACGTAAAAAGAATATGGTTCGATGATGGTTCACATTAATCAAGTTGAGAGTGACGCACTGTGCGGTGAAAAGGGTTAATAGAACATGTCCATGGCATATCAGATCTGACACGATGCAGCAGCTGTTCAGTATTTGATGTTACTCTTATTTTATGGTTCATCCATCTGACCGGAAGTAACGTACAGTGCCACGGAGTTCGTGCATATGTGTGTAAGGTCTGTCTTCAGAGGTTCTAAGTAATTCTGGGAAAAGATCGGAGTACCTATGCGTGTGTCCAGAGTGGAGTGCTGATGGTAATCTAACAAAGCGTAAAGTAGCATAATATAACATAAATAAGTAAAGTACCCCCGTCACGCCAAGTGGCGTATAGGGAATATGGTGTTAGTGACCATAAATGTTTACAGAACTTCGGCACATGATTTTTGGGGCAATGTGGTCGGTATTACGCCCGTGCCGCTTTACTTTTCCAGAAAAAAATTCGGTACCCATTAAAGGCTGGGTGAACCGGAATCCGTCGGTTGGGATCGAACCCTACCTCTTGTCCTTTGTAGTCCGGTTCACTAACCACTGAGCTATTGCGGCTCACTTTTTGTATTCTTTGGTGGTAGTTATTTCTAGCTTTTTTCTCAGTTCTTCATTTCTGTCGATCCCTACCTCTAATATAACATATAACATAACATAACATAACATAATATAGAACATATTCTTGAATCTGTGGGCCGGTTTCATATATACACTGCAGGGTCGTAGCAAGTTGCAGTTTTCAGCGGTGTATATTTGGTCTACTGTGCCCTGTCAGAGTCGAAATATTGTTAGCTGTTGTGCTTGCAGTTTCATGTTCATCATATGATCTTTTCGGAATTTACCTTTTTCTTTCCCTTGTTCTCCGTTGCATTTCTTTTAAGCGGACCATCTTTAATCTCTCTTGGACAACGTACACCCTTACAACATATCAGAAATATGCAGAGCTAGCATATATTTGTTGGGCTGAAAAAGGCTCAGTTATGTCTACCTGGCTGCGGTCTGCAACTGGAACGACATGGAGAATTGCAAAAAATGTGTACAAATATACAATATCGGAGTGTGAGAATACCTAGCAGGGTAAGGGGCAGACGGAATAATAGAGACTGTATCAGTGTAATAGGAAACGTGTGGCTGTAACGGGAGCCAGGGTTGGGCATGTTTCTAGAAAGAACATGTGAAGTATGTTCATGCTAGGTTCAAAGGAAAGCTGAAAGTACTTTATGTAGATATGGGAGGGATGGGAAGGTTTGGAGAGTAGAGATATGAGAAAGTACTTTATGTAGAGATGGGAAGGTTTGGAGAGTAGAGATATGAGAAAGTACTTTATGTAGATATGGGAAGGTTTGGAGAGTAGAGATATGAGAAAGTACTTTATGTAGATATGGGAGGGATGGGAAGGTCTGGAGAGTAGAGATATGAGAAAGTACTTTATGTAGATTTGGGAAGGTTTGGAGAGTAGAGATATGAGAAAGTACTTTATGTAGAGATGGGAAGGTTTGGAGAGTAGAGATATGAGAAAGTACTTTATGTAGAGATGGGAAGGTTTGGAGAGTAGAGATATGAGAAAGTACTTTATGTAGATATGGGAGGGATGGGAAGGTTTGGAGAGTAGAGATATGAGAAAGTTCTTTATGTAGATTTGGGAAGGTTTGGAGAGTAGAGATATGAGAAAGTACTTTATGTAGAGATGGGAAGGTTTGGAGAGTAGAGATATGAGAAAGTACTTTATGTAGATATGGGAGGGATGGGAAGGTTTGGAGAGTAGAGATATGAGAAAGTTCTTTATGTAGATTTGGGAAGGTTTGGAGAGTAGAGATATGAGAAAGTACTTTATGTAGAGATGGGAAGGTTTGGAGAGTAGAGATATGAGAAAGTACTTTATGTAGAGATGGGAAGGTTTGGAGAGTAGAGATATGAGAAAGTTCTTTATGTAAATATGTGAGGGATGGGAAGGTTTGGAGAGTAGAGATATGAGAAAGTCCTTTTTGTAGATATGGGAGGTAGAGATAGGTTTGGAGAGTAGAGAAAGGAGGAAGTACTTTATGTAGAGATGGGAGGTTGAGATAGGTTTGGAGAGTAGAGAAAGGAGGAAGTACTTTATGTAGAGATGGGAGGTAGAGATAGGTTTGGAGTGTAGAGAAAGGAGGAAGTACTTTATGTAGAGATGGGAGGTAGAGATAGATTTGGAGAGTAGAGAAAGGAGGAAGTACTAGAGGAGAATTAGGGACATAATGTAAGAGAGGAGATGAATGTAAGAGAGTGAGAGGATTAAGGGACAGAATGTAAGAGGAGATGAATGTAAGAGAGTGAGAGGATAAAGGGACAAAATGTAGAGTAAGAGAGAGGGGAATGAGTGTAGGATAGCGAAAGGGGGAGAGGGGCTGAAAATAAGTGAGCGAGAGGGAGAGAGATTGTATGTCGGAGAGGGAGAATGGGGTCGAATCTCAGAGAGAGAGAGAGAGAGAGAGATTGTATGTAAGAAAGAGATGGAGAGAATGTAAAAGAGTGAGCGGGAGAGAGAGAGAGACAGAATGTAAGAGTACGAGAGTCAGAAATGGAGAGGCAAGCATAATGTAAGAGAGCGAATGGAGAAAGACTGTATGTAAGAGAGTTGGAGGGAGAGAGTGGCCGAATGTAAGTGTGCGAGAGGGATATGGACTGCATGTAAGAGAGTGATAGATAGAGATAGAGACTGCATGTGAGAGAATTGGGGGGGGGGGGGAGATTGCATATAAGAGAGGGAGACAGACAGAATGTAAAAGAGTGAGCGAGAGAGAGAGACAGAATGTAAAAGAGTAAGAGAAGTAGCCTTATTTAATAGAGCGAGAGTCAGAGAGGGAGAGGGGGACATAATGTAAGAGTACGAGAAAGATAGAATGTAAAAGAACGAGAGGAAGAGAGCAAAATAATGTAAGAGAGCGAGAGACGAGGGAGATAGGGAGGAGATGGATGAAGGTGTGAAAGAGTGAGATAGTGAAAAATAAAAATATGAGTGAAACGGTAGATAGATAGTATAGATAGGAAACGTCAGAAAATGAATAAGAAAAATGTCGAGAAAACAGAGAATTATTTACAAATGAAGGTTAGTGTACATGACCCTAGAGTGACGAAACTTGTCGCACCAAAACAGCTGCCGAAAATAGCATTTGGCAATGTCGCAAATTTGGAACCGAAAAATGCAAGTCCCGGGCGCAGAAAGTAAATAACTGGCAATTGTAATGCTAATGGAGAAGCAACAAATACATAAAACTTAAGTTATTATCATTGCTGTAGCTAAAATGGACGTATAATGCTTTTTAAACTGGTTTCCAAAGTTAGTCTTCTTTTTTCTTCCTTCATTCCTTCCTTCCTTTTTTCCCCTTTTCCTTCCTTCCTCCCTCCCTCCCTTCCTTTCTTCCTCCCTCCCTCCCTTCCTTCCTTCCTTCCTTCCTTCCATTCTAGGAAAATCTCAAAAAGACGTTTATTGCATTCTGATTTAGATCGTAGCTGCCGTGTGTAGGCCTCTCCAACCAACCCGAACATATTTAGGCTCTGTCCTCGATAACTATTCTCTTGCACAAGCTATGTCGTCGGGACCGTGGCGATGTAATAAGGTCTCAGTCTATTCGTGTTCGCCCATCCTCACTCCATTTCCGCCAGTACTAGTAACTTAATATCAGCAATAAGTTCCGGCCCACCTTATCAATTTATCGGGCGTTTCTTGAATATTCTCAATTCCTTAGGGTGACCTTGACCGATATATATATATATATATATAAATATATATATATATATATATATATATATATATATATATATATATATATATATATATATATATATATATATATAGTCCAGCGGTACATTGTTGTTGTACGTGCTTTCCCTATGACGTCCACTTCACTGATCTCTTGGGCAGTGAGACCGATGTCTAGCCCTCTCGGATAACGGCAATAAACAGAAGGTCCCGTGTGCACTCGCGCACGTTAAAGAACCCTTGGAAGTTAAAATAAAAAGGAGTAGACCACAAATACAGGAGCAAAAAAAAAAATCTGTCTACAGAAACCTGCCCACGCCGTGGATCCCAGGCCGTACTACAGAGTTCGTGCACTTGGGCCAGGATTCTCCTCGAATATTTTCGAGATTCTCAAGGGGGATATCGAAGCACCTATGGGTTCGCCTGGTGTGTAGTGATGATGATACTAACAACAACAACAAAACATCTTCCATACTGGCATGCCTTCAAGGATCTACTTCCGGGTTGAGTAATTACAATTGAAGTTTCCAAATGAGATCAGCTCAATAGTCTTCTCTTCATCTTCTTCTTTCATTCCTCATTTGCCATTCAGCGTCGAGAGGAGATATAGCTTGCGAACTTTATCACTTCTGTTGGCCTTGTCCTGCTGTTTCCTGGTGTTTCTAATATTCCATTTTTTCCATATTTTCTGTGGTCGGCCTTATAGTCAGGAGTTCTGGCATTGTTTACTAAAGGCATGTTGTGTTTTGGTCTTTTTTTTTTTTATCACGTGGCCAAATCGTTTTATCTGTTTCTTGATGTATGCTCAATGGTGGAAATTACGCCTAGAACTGTTTTCTCGGTTCTTCTGATCTTATCAACTCAATAGTGACTTTACTCAACTATCTCAGAAAGGAAGATTTTTAGAATCGGTGAACCTTCACTTGAAACTCTTCCGGAAATAGTATCCGGCCTTCGCTCCTTGATAAGACCAATCGCTTGATCCCTGTACTCTTTCAAATCGCTAGTGTTATTCGAATGACGAGATAACCTTCAAAGCTTGTGATGTCATTTGTTCCCTTCCTTTTCGACACCCCCCCCCCCCCCAACAAGACACAAGAACGAGGCTTGTCTCAGTAGAATTCTGTAGATTGCTCTTCTAATGGGGTCGCTGGCAAGCCTCGTCTTATTGATTATATTCAAAACGAGGGGCGGTGAAAACAATTGGCGGGGATTTTAATAACAGTGAACAAATGAAATTCAAAAGAGCAGGGGCGGAACTAAATTATACCGCATGGTGGAGGTGGGAGATGAGCCACGGGACATTGCATGTTGTTATTTGGGTTTTGTAGAGGCACAGTCCGCACAATCACTGACTGCGTTTTCCTTATTGTATTAGACCCCATTAATAATAAAATACACGAAGCCAAACTCCAGCATGTCCGCTCTGCGAACGCCCACAAGAAATAGAAGAACATAACCTATTTAGCTTGTCCAAAAGTAAAGAGCCCCCATCACGCCAAGTGGCGTATAGGGAATATGGTGTTAGTGACCATACATTTTACAGGCACATGAATTTTGGGGTAATGTGGTCGGTATTACGCATGTGCCGCTTAACTTTACCAGAAAAAATCGGGTATACATTAAAGGCTGGGTGAACCCTGAAGCCGTCGATCAGGATCGAACTCGATCTCTTGTCCTTTGTAGTCCAGTTCACTAACCACTGAGCTCTCGCAGGTCCCTATTACATGAAATGCTTAAGAAAAATGCTCTGTGTACAATGGAATGAATTCAAGATCAATATAGAGATAGGAGAAATGACCTTGCAACTACGATCGCATCTACATATAGGTAGAGAAGATGGGACATAGTCGGACATGTGGTTCAGAAGAAACAACAAGAGAATTCAGACATAGGCTCTTCTATGGGAAACATCAGAATAAAGAAAAAAGAGGAGGACCTAGAGAGACGCTGAAGAAAACAATTATAAGAGAAGCAAAGTTGGCAGGCATAGACTCATTAGATAAGATCAAACACCTCGCCCAGAATAGAGATGGGTGGTGAAAAACACAAGCCTTATGTGACGTCACACGGCGTTGGAAGAATCAAGATCAACGTCATTACATGACGCTGGGTAAAAGGGCACGAGCTCACTGGCCGCTGGATCCTCAACAACAACAACATGTTATATTAAACAACAAATAAACTCACAACACACTTTCATCGTCATCATCATCGAGTGCCATCTCCACAACGAAGGTTGGCTACCATGGAGGGCTATTCTGCTCTGTCTCTTTCTTTGATGGTGCAGGTTGTTATAGGTTGATTTGTCCATCTTTTAATGTTACTCGTCCATGTTAGTCTTGGTCTGCCTCTGCTTCTTTTACCTTGTATTTTCCCCTCCATGATTATTTTTAGTAGGCTGGCTTATCTTTTAACATGGCCCAAAAATCTCATTTGTCTTGTTTGAATTGTGTTTAGTAGTTCTCTTTTCATTTTTATTTGTTTTAAGACTTTATCATTTGTTTTCTTTTCCTTCCATCCAATTCTACCTATTCTACTATATATCCACATTTCAAAGGCTTCAATTCTCTGTTCTGTTTTCCTGTCTAATTTCCAAGTTTCTGCATCATATAGGGAGAGATAATATTGAGAAGATATAACATTTCGCTATTCTTAAAATTGATAAAACACACCTTGTGTGTAAAACACACTTTACGTGTATGAAAGTGGTGGGTGATTCACTCCTTAAGTAGCCTTGACAGATGAGCGCAATTTTGTCAAGCCACTATCAAAAGTGTCATTCAAACATTGACACAGTTAGTCATAGGAGAAGCTGTTGGGTAAAACCTCGTGAATTTTTAGTCCCTTCCACTTATTCTCAAAACTGATTCTTTAAAATGATACTTTAAAATGATACATTAAAATGATTGTTTAAAATGATACTTTAAAATGATACTTTAAAATGATACATTAAAATGATTGTTTAAAATGATACTTTAAAATGATACTTTAAAATGATACTTTAAAATGATACTTTAAAATGATACTTTAAAATGATTCTTTAAAATTAGTTCTTTACATTAGTTCTTTGAAATTAGTTATTTAAAATTAGTTCTTTAAAATTATACTTAACAATTATTCTTGAAAATGATACTTTAAAATGATACTTTAAAATGATTGTTTAAAATGATACTTTAAAATGATACTTTAAAATGATACTTTAAAATGATTCTTTAAAATTAGTTCTTTACATTAGTTCTTTGAAATTAGTTATTTAAAATTAGTTCTTTAAAATTATACTTAACAATTATTCTTTAAAATGATACTTGAAAATGAATTTTATTTCAATTGGTAACACCACACACAGAACGTAACATCTGCAGCTAAAGTCAACATTGATGTTTGAATACTTTAGTAGATCAAACTTGCAACACAAACATCAACAAATCGGAGAGTTTCATGGGCACAATGTTCTCTTCTTAACCACAATTTAAACATTATAAAACACAACTTCTTATAATCACTTCGATTATAAAACAAGCATATGTATTTGATCTTCATGCACAATAAGGAGAAATGTAATATATATATATATATATATATATATATATATATATATATATATATATATATATATTAAGGAAGGAAAATGAACGAGTGGCGCAGGATACACGATGCATATTTTTTACCTTTTATCACTTCATCATCATCATCATTGAGTGCCGTCTCCGGATCAATGGTTGGCTGCCATGGAGCGCCATTCCACTCTGTCTCTTGCTTTGATGGTGCAGATTTTCATAGGTTGATTTGTCCATCTTTTGATGTTACTCGTCCATGTTAGTCTTGGTCTGCCTCTGCCATTTTTACCTTGTATTTTACCTTCCAATATTACTTTTATTAGGCTGTTGTGTCTTTTAACATGCCTCAAAAATTTCATTTGTCTTGTTCGAATTGTGTTTAGTAGTTCTATTTTTAGTTGTTTTAAAACTTCATCGTTTGTTTTCTTTTCTCTCCATCCAATTCTACCTATTCTTCTATAAATCCACATCTAAAAGGCTTCAATTTTCTGTTCTGTTTTCTTGTCTAATGTCCTTGTTTATTTACCCCTTACTTCCTACAAAAGACACACATGTGCAAATCAACTAAAGTAGCAGTGAGAAACAACTATGCATTATATCACTACTATGATTAGTCACATTGAAATGGATAACTTCTATTTGCTTAACTAAAGGGCTAGCTTTCCACTCGTAATACCAGGATTCAACCCCCCCCCCCCCTTTTTCCCTTTTGTATCAAGCTAATAATAAACCTCATACCTGGCCTATATCAGAAAATGAAAGGTATCCGAGTAGATAACACTAGGTCGTGCACTCCACAAAGATGGGTCCTCGAGATATGCTGTTTTAATCTCAACTTCCCATCGGTACTTTTGTCTCTTTCTTGCGTTCGCTCGACCACTGAAAGGAGTCAATTGGTCCTCACGACGTCCATTTTAAAAATGACGTCAAGTGGACGTAGATGCGTTGTGTTGTGGTTTGTAGCGAAGAGGAGGTTTCGTGTTTTCGGCTCAAAACATCCGACTTAAGCATTTCGTTTTTTAGTCCCGGGTTTTCTTCTCGATCCCCATTCACTTGGCCAGATTAGTCAGTCTGTCTCTAGGGACACCGCGAAGAGACGGAGTAAGATCTGGGTAGTTCTAGTTCATCTATTGCGACACGAGCAGTCAGCTATGAGTCGCTGTCCGCTTTCAGCCTTGGCTTGGGGCTGACATGGCTCCTCCCTCCCCTACCCCCAAGTCAGTAACTCTGAGGCACATCTTTATCTTTAACAGAAGACTAGTGAAAGTTACCACGTCATCGTTGCCATTGGTTACTATCAGTTCATGCGCATCGTCTAAGAGTCTGAATAAGGCGTGACTTGCGATTTCTTACAAGAAAAGGCATTTATACGACAGGGGGGAAGACCTCAAGGCAGTCGCAACGTAGGAGGAGGTAAACAGATGAAAGTCTACGAAGACAGTGGTGCATACGTCGTGACCACGAGTAGCATGACAATGGAGGTGATGACAGTGACCAGGGCATTCAAATGGTTAGAGTCACAAGACTACATCCACGCATGTATACTGAGTGATTCGATGAGCATGATAAAAAAAGTGGAGTGGGCTCTGTACGCATGCAATGGGTAGAGTCGTTGCAGAAATAAAAAATACGTAAGGTCACCTTTGTCTATGTCCCTGGACATGCGGGAGTACGGGGAAATGAGAGAGCGGACAGGTTGGCTAGCTGCGCTGTCGTTGAGGACGGGCAACCGATGGATCGGGCGGACATCATCAATGTCCTCCGAGATGTTGGAAGAGCACAGGACTTCGACAAACACAGATCAACGTCACTTCTTCGGATGATGGAAATGGGAGTTAAGATGGGCACAGCCAGAAATGAGAAACTTAGTGGCCGTGTAAGAAGACTTATCAACCAACATAGAACTGGAGTCGACAGTCGCTGGACACTGCGGGAATTGCTGAGGAGGGGATCTGAGCACCTATGGGCATGTTCGGAGTGCAATGATGATGACCCGCAAATAACTCAATAACTCAATAACAGATGAAAGTGACCCTTCATCGGCTTCGTATGAAGAAAGGTGTGAGAGGAGCAAAATGCTAGAACTAAAAGAAAGAAATCAAGTAGAAGATAAAGTAGCAGTGACAGAAGAGAGAAAAAAAGTAGATGCCGTAGTAGAAAAAAAAAGGGAGGAGAAGGAAGAAGAAGGTAAAAGAAAATGTGGAAGGGGGGGGGAGAGAAGAAAAAGAAGAAAGAGAAAAATAAAGAATGAGGAGAAAAGAAGTGTCGAAGGGAAAAAATCCTGTTTTCGTGACAAGATGATATTCTTCTACTTGCTTTAATTGAGAAACGTTTATTGAAACGTGACTTACTATTGCCGTGATCTCACGACTGTTGGGTTGCTGCCCCATGAGACGTTGCTAGGTTGCTACACAGATATTCATTTCACGGCAGGTCAATGTGAACTGCTTTCTTCTCTCTAATTTGACCACTAAATCATAATTACTGTATTTATTTTACCTCTCGCTTTCAACAAAAGGCGTGTATAATAGAAAAGGTAAGAAACGGGGAGATGTGTACTGGGTCGGGAGATGTCTACTGGGTCGGGAGATATCCAGTACAAAGAAGGATATCATCATTTATTCTTCTAAATTCATATCATTTATTATTTATTTATGGAGAGATATCCAGTACAAAGAAGGATATCATCATTTATTCTTCTAAATTCATATCATTTATTATTTATTTATTGGTGACTGGGTGGTCTACAGGGAAGACGTCGACCTCTGGACAGGAAGATCATGGGTTCAATTCCGTCAGTGGGAATATATATTTTTTTTAAAGATAAACACAAATTTAATTCGTGGTTTCTAAGCGGAGGTTGGGTAGTGAGATTCCGTGTCTAGCCCTCTTGGGTAACAGGAAAAAAAAAACTGGGGTGCGCTTACGCGAGTTAAAAAAAACCCTCGGTAGTTAAAAATCGAAACGAGTAGGCCAAGATGATCGTTGCCCGGGTAAAATTGTCAGCAAAATAAAAATCTGCCCACAGCGATGGCCGTGCTACGGAGTTCGTGCACAGACGTCAGGGTTCTCCTTGGAGGTTCTCGAAATTTCGAAGGGGAAAATCGTACCACCTTTGGATTCGCCAGGTATGTAGTGATGATGACCCTAACATACTATACCATAACATAACATTTACTCATGTTATCCTCATTATACCAAGACTTTAACTGCTCACATGTAAGTAATTTTATTTCCTATGCCCTGGGGAATTAAACATAGCTCAGGCCAAAATAGCATTTCAGAAAATGAAAGACGTCTTGTGCAACAAGTTTATGTCAATAGAAGTGACAAAGAGATTTCAGCGGTGCTATGTAGAACCAATTCTGACCTATGGAAGCGAAACATGGAGATTAAACAAGCACATAAAAAGACGATTAGAGGTCACGGAGATGTGATTTCTCGGAAGAATTTTAAAAGTTTCCTGGACAGTTAAAAAGATCAAGGAGGAAATTCTCAAAGAGGCCAACAAAAAAAGGGAGCTTCTTAAAAAAAACATGAGGAAGAAAAAATCTACATTTTACGGACACATCTTGAGAAGAGAAAAGTTTAAATACTTGGTTACAACTGGCAAAATACATGGACCGAGAGATCGCGGACGACAAAGATAGAAGATACTGGATAGCTTGGTGTCATGTCTGGGAAAACAGTCAACAACAGAACTGATACAGTGTACTGTGGATGTTGATGGATTGCCACGAGTTGATGCGAGCATGTTGCCCTTTGACTCATAAGATGTGGCGGGTTATAATGGCTTTCTTGACTTTCCCGGCTTTTACTGGAGAAGTTGGAGTTCGTCTGTCCCAGGCTATGCTGAGAAACTACTAAGTCCAGCACAGAGGTACTGCAATACTGGGGGTCCTCTATATCAGTAACAGCCACCTCTACAGGGAACACGGCGATCCTAGCTTCTGTTAGCCAGTCTATTTTGATGCAGACTGTTACCAGAGGGAGACCACGAGGAGGTAGAACTGCTAGGTCTTGGTCAGCTGATGGTGCGCCGACCCTGCTGTTGTGACCGCAGGTCGCAGGCGTTTCTGCTCCCCCATATACTGTGGATAGAGAATTGTGGGAGAACATGATCGCCTAAGCCAAACAGAATAGCACAAGATAATTACGTCGAGCTTGATTAAAAAAAAAAAACAATTAACTCTTTTTTTAAACTCCTGATGAAAACTGTTTGTTGCACTCACGCACGCGCACGCACACACGCACAATATGTGTTGTTTCCCGGAAGTCGTTTTTTTTGTGTGTGACCTCTATGTTAGGACAAGTTGGGTTCAGGTCCATAACAACGCGGGGATAAAAACTACACATGTGACCTTAAGGATAGTTATCAATGACCTTCGTGATCGACATCTAAGGTCATGTCACATCTGATAGGAAGAAACGCATTTGTTCGCTCTGGAGGCGCGTGCGTTTGGCTCGTCTTTGAGAAGATTTTTTGCGAGCGTTTGTTTCCATCAAATCGGCGTCACTTTCCACAAGCTATGGCGGCCTCTAAATTGTTCATGGTTACGTCATGCAGCCGACGTGCATTTAATGAGATGAATGACGTCAGTTAATCAGTTTGCAAACACCCCGACGAATATTAAACAAATAAATGTCATATCCTCCCCAGATTTATCTCATAAATTGAAGTTGAAGCTTGCCAGCCGATACCAGCTCTCTAAAATATTCAACGTTTCTGTTTTTGTTTTTCCTTTCTTTTCTTTAATATTATTCACTTAAAAGATGGTCCAGAAGCTGCAATTTTCTATCCAGGGTCAAGGGTGTTGAAATTTTAGTGGTTATCCCACGCCGTTGCAGGTTTTGTACGACAATGTTATCATTGTCACAGTCGTTTAATATTGATGTGTTTAGTTATTTCAGAAGTATGACCCATTTGTAAATCTCTTATGTCACATTTTTTGGCCATTAGAATTACTTTTTACCATTTTGGCATCAAGTAATTTTAATGCCACGATAAATATACTAACATCAAAACAAATAACACTAGGGCAAAAACTATGAATAGCAAAATGTTATATCTTCTCAACATTCTTATATGGTGCAGAAACATGGACATTAGACAAGAAAATATAACAGAAAATTGAAGCTTTTGAAATGTGGATTTATAGAAGAATATGAAGAATTGGATGGAAAGAAAAGAAAACAAACGATGAAGTCTTAAAACCTCTAAAAAGAAAAGATAACTACAAAACACAATTTAAACAAGACAAATGAGATTTTTGGGCCATGTTAAAAGACACAGCAGCCTACGAAAAGTAATTTTGGAAGGTAAAAATGCAAGGTAAAGGAGGCAGAGACAGACCAAGACTAGCATGGACGAGTAACATCAAAAGATGGACAAGTCAGCCTATGACAACCAGCAGTATCAAAGCAAGAGTTAGAGCGGAATGGCGCTCCATGGTAACCAACCTTCGATGCGGAGACGGCACTCGATGACGATGTCACGTGTCAGAAGTTATACGTTAAGCGTTAAGTTTTAACATTTTACGCGAAATATATCACCCATGAAAACCATGAGCATTAAAATGTCGTTAACTCAACAAATTAATTTAACTATAAATTGAAGATTGTTGTGTGACGTTACATATTAGAACCACTCCGAAAAAAATCAGTTTTAAGAATGAGGGGAGTGTAGTGGACCCATGGCATTTACGTTTTAAAATAGTGCAAGATGTGTACTTGGGGGGGGGGGGGGGAGAGAGACTATCTTTACTGCATGTTTCCGTTACTGGGGTCTATTGGGGGGGGGGGGGGCCGAATGCCGGGGCTAGATTAAAAAAAAAAAGTTACCATATATCAGTTTTGCCGTGGCAAAATTAATAGTAAAAAAAAAGTCTACCAAGATAAAATTCTCTACTATAAGAATAGTAGTACCTCTGAAGTGGGAGAATATCTGCCTGTATGGCGAGGACACCTGAGCACACGGCTGCTGGTGTGAAAAGTGAGTGGTGGGGGGGGTGTGATATATACGCAACATTGAATCGCTTGAGACCTAGCTGGAGATATAAAGCTGGCGAACGCAGGGCAACCAAAGAACACGCATTAGTCTGTCGTTTCTAGTAAAGTACCAGTTATTCTTAACAGCTGTCCTCACATGTCGTGATCTTCCTTTTTTGTGTCTTAGATAAGGACACAATTTGACGTTGATAGCAGAGAAATGACAGAAATATATATGTATATTTTTTTTGGTGTATTCTTGCTTTGTTACAAAGGACAAGAGGTTCGATCCTAATCGACGGCTTCCAAGTTCACCCAGCCTTAAATGGGTACCGTATTTTTTCTGGGAAAGTAAAGCGGGAAGGGTGTAACACCGACCACATTACCACAAAAAATCATGTGCTGAAGGTCTGTAAAAATTATGGTCACTAATACCACAGTCCCTATACGCCACGTGGCGTGACGTGTCACTCTACTTTTACTTTACTCACTTGCTTTGTTGTCATTTTTACGTTTGAGTGCTTATGTATTAAACACAGTTAGTATACCGATGAATTGACCTCCTGGCTTCTTGTTTTAAATTACCTATCGAGACTTCCTTCCTCTTTTGAGATGTTTCCCAAGCTCTCGAATGATGAGATCCTGCCTTCAACCATTGACACGAGTGTTAGGTGAGCCAGGTGATCAACTTAGCTTCGTAGTTTCTGTCCTGGATGTGCTAATTTTCATGTCGTATTTTTATAAGCATTATCAAGAAATGTTGAATGATGGCCTAGTTTATCTGCGTTTATTAAATTGTATTTAGAAAAAAAAAAGTGAAGAGCCCCCGTCACGCCAAGTGGCGTATAGGGAATATGGTGTTAGTGACCATACATTGTACGGACCTTCAGCACATGATTTTTTGAGGTAATGTGGTCGGTATTACGCCCGTGCCGCTTTACTTCCCAGAAAAAAAAATAGTAAAGTACCCCCGTTACGCCAAGTGGCGTATAGGGAATATGGCGTTAGTGACCATACATTTTACAGACCTTCAGCACATGATTTTTGGGGTAATATGATCGGTATTACGCCCGTGCCGCTTTACTTCCCAGAAAAAAATCCGGTACCCATTTAAGGCTAGCACAAACGAGGAAATTAGAGAAATCGCCAATCAACCACTAATATCTTCAGTAATAAAGAAAAGACGATGGTCATACGTTGGACATGTGATGAGAAGAGATAATAATCGAATAGCAAAGCAAGCCCTCATATGGGAAACAACAGGTAAAAGAAAAAGTGGAAGACCCAGGGAGACACTGAGAAGAACATTGATGAGAGAGGCAAGAGCAGCAGGAATCGGCTCCCTCAATGAGATAGAACTGCTTGCACAGAACAGAGACAGATGGCGAGATTTGATAAAATATCTTTAAAAGAAAACTGCTAGAACAAAAATTCATATAGGAGAAGGTGTATCTTGGTCTACGCCCTATGGGCCGGTTACGGCTCGAAAGGTCAATAGATAGATAGATTTAAGGCTGGGTGAACCCGGAAGCCGTCGGGATCGAACCCTACCTCTTATCCTTTGTACTTCAGTTCACTAACCACTGAACTATTAAATTGTATTACTCCACTAAAAAAAAAAAAACGGTTCATTCTGTATATCAAGTTTTCCCTCCACTACATTTATTGAGTTTACATCGCATTCTGGAATTATTGTGTTCTCAGGGGATACGTTTTTACGTTCCGTATCCACATTGAATTGTGATAGTACACACCCGTCCATGACGTGTTGTTACTACCTGGAATATAACGTTTTGTTTGTTATTCTTTCATAGTACAATTTTAGAAAGTTTGGTAGAATGTCCTTGTTTTATACAGCAATTACCTCTACATTTAATTGGTTATTGGTTATGGAAGGCCTCGGTATCACTGCAAACGAATTAAAAATCCATAATTGCTCAACCGCCCGTGCCAGTGGAATCATCCGAATTACTAAACTCATCTCCCAAACAAATAAAGGTAACTGTAGTCCCCATCGTAGCAGTCTCAGCACACGCCAAAAGACATAAGGCGAAACCGCGCAGAAAGTGAACACAGCCAACTGTTCCCTGTCATACGACATCATCATTCATCGTAAACAAGCGGGATATCGAAACATGATCAAAACGGATGAGACACACAGCTCACAGTGTGCACAGAGCACTTAACTCAGTAGCTCCTTCAACAAGCCGGACTTGGAATATGAGGAAACTGCAAGAAGGAACACTTTTCAGACATAGCCTTCAATGGTTCCTGCCGCCTATCCACCATATACCATGGACAATTCTACAGTTAAATACCTAAGACGTCTAGTGACAAACGACAATTCACAAACAGCAGAAATTGATTCAAGATGCAACAAAGTTCGTCATAGGAGGCGAAGGCGCGCCTCCCAGCACCAGAGCTGGAAGTTGTCAGCGACCCACAGCTGATGGCTTGCGCCAGGATCGGTGAACCAAAACCATCCAGACCCTGCTCCACCTCTCCGTGGTGCCTCCAGTAACAGACTAACCTGTCTAGTCTGCCAAGCGAGCAGGGATCGAAGAGGGAAGACAACCCGGTACTCAAAAATGTCGTGCTGAAGTCGGATGTGTTGGCCGAAAGGCGCAAATATAACAGTTATACTGCAAACCACAACACAACGCAGACACGTCCACTTAACGTCCTTTAAGGACGGATGACGAAGAGGAATTCTACAGTCTACGAATACCTAGAATACTTTAGTCATCGGGCGAACGCAAGCAAGTATATCATTGGACAACTATCACCACAATTGCCCAACATGGAAATAAGTCTAGAGGCAAAACGGGCACTCTACAATATACAAACTTCGTCCCGACGTTGTGCTACCAATGCCAGTCCTGGACCCTAGATGCAAGAACAATAAGAAAAATAACCTCTACTGAGATGAAATGTGTTAGACGAATGACAGGAAACAGTCTGAGAGAAAAGATCAGAAATGAAGAACTGAGAAGAAAGCAAGGAATAATTCCCCGCCATATGATATATAACGAAACAACATATGAAATGGTTTAGCCACGTGACAAGGAAGAAAGATGAAAACAGCAACACAACGAGCCTTCAATAAGCGTTGCGGAAACACCAGACCCAAGGGTCGACCACGAGAAAGATGGATTGACGGAATAATAGAAACAATAGGAAACATAAACAGCAGAAGAGGCGAACAGAAGAGCAAACGACTGCAAGTTATATCTCCTCTCGGGAAAGACAAACGAGGACGGATGGAAGAAGAATTACCTCTATATTTCTCTCTTTCTAGCCTCTCTCTTTAACGCCTTCTCAATAACGCTCTCTCTCTCTCTCTCTCTCTTCATTCTCTCAGTCTAACTGTCCTGTTTTAACTCACTCTTTTACTCTCTCTCTCTCTCTCTCTTAACTCTCTCACTTAACTCTATCTTTAACTATCTCTTTAACTCTCTCTCTCTTTAAACTCTCTCTCTTTAACTCTTAACTCTTTCTTTAACTCTCACTTTAACCCTCTCTCTCTCACTCTCTCTGTGTCTAACTGTCTCGTTTTAACTCTCTCTTTAAATATCTCTATCTAACTTCCTCTTTAACATTTAGCTCATGAATATCTGCAGTCAGCAATCCCCATCTCTCTCTCTCTCTCTCTCTCTCTCTCTCTCTCTCTCTCTCTCATTCCCTTCTTTCATCTAGCTCTGCAGCCAACAGTCCCTATTTATCTCCCTTTCTTAGCTGCTTCGAGGTTTCCGAAACAACACCGGTCAGTTCTTTAATATTGTCTTCCCACGCCTTCCTTTACCTGCCTTTCCTAATTTTCCTCCCTTAATTCACTGCAATATTCTATAAGATATCCCTGGTTAGTGTGCCACTGTAGTACCACACCCTCCTCTTTCATGGAACCTCACAACAGTAAAAACATCATATTTGGTCATTCTCGCTTAACGAACATGATGCATATAACGCTGACAGTGTTATGCTCTAAATATAAAAGGAACAATATATTCTTTAGCATCTCATGCTCTAGGGAGCCGCGATAGCTCAGTGGTTAGTGAACTGGACTACAAAGGACAAGAGGTAGGGCTCGATCCCAACCGACAGCTTCCGGGTCCACCCAGCCTTTAATGGGTACCGAATTTTTTCTGGGAAAGTAAAGCGGAATACCGATCACATTAGCCCAAATATCATGTGCCGAAGGTCTGTAAAATTTATGGTCATTGACTCCATATTCCCTATACGCCACTTGGCGTGACGGGGGGTACTTACTTTTTTAATACCGTGAGGAAAGGTAGTGGGGGGAAGGGGGGGTAGTTGCACTTGCGGTCGCAATAGCAGGGTCGGCGCACCATCGCTGATGGTCAAAACATGGTTGATGATCTAACAGCATGCGTCAAAACAACCTGGCTAATAGAAGGGAGACAAATCATAATAAATGAATATTATTATAGAGGGAAACTTCCGTGGCGATAATCAGCGAATCAATTCAGAGGAAGGGGTATGGTTACAACACTCGGAAAAAATGGCAAATAATCAACAACAGAAAAAAAAAAAACAAACAAAGAACAATATATGGTCCTAAGCAGGATTGAACCGTACTCCTTGGCACAGCGCCTTGCCACGAAAAGCCAAACGCAAGGGAACATCTGGTTACTTAGAATCCTTGGAACTTAGTTAGCCGAGTTGGCAGTGTTCCCTAGCGTTCGGCTTTTCGTGGCAAGGCGCTGTGCTAAGGAGTGCGTGTTCGATCCTGCTTATGACCATATATTGTTCTTTTCTTTCTGTTGATTATTTGTCACTTTTTCTGAGTGCTGTAAACATACCTCTGCCTCTGAATTGACTGGGTAAAAGCAGCTAGGATCGTCGTGCTCCCTGTAGTGGTGGCTCTAACTGATATGGAATACCTAATATTGATTGCATTCACGCTGGAGTGGACTAGTAGTTTCCCAGCCCAACCTGGGACAGACGAACTCCAACTTCTCCAGTAAGAGCCGGGAATGTCAAGAAAGTCATTACGACCCGCCACATCATTGGGTAAAAGGGCACCCTGCCCTCATCAACTCGTGGCATTACATCAATAATGATAACAATAGCATCCCGTCTTCGCGGATAAATATTACAAGAGACCGTGTCGGCCTTATCCTGCCGTGTCGGCCTTATCTGGGAACAGTGACTGATGTTATTTTTAAAATCGTTTCTAGTTGTTGTGTGACAACAGCCGTGTCATTACTGTTCCAGTTCGTGTAGTTCTGGCCATTATTTGTGACCGGAGAACTATCGGTCTTTTGGAAAGTTCGCTACATTATGTTTAAAAAAAAAAAAAAAGTAAAGTAAAGTACCCCCGTCACGCCCAAGTGGCGTATAGGGAATATGGTGTTAGTGACCATAAATTGTACAGACCTTCGGCACATTATTTTTGGGTAATGTGGTCAGTATTACGCCCGTACCGCTTTACTTTCCCAGAAAAAAATCCGGTACCCATTAAAGGCTGGGTGTACCGGGAGGCGGAGGTTGGAATCGACCCTACATCTTGTCCTTTATAGTCCAGTTCACTAACCACTGAACTATCGCGGCACCCTACATAATGTTTGTTCTGTTAGAAACCTGGCACAGTCTTTCAATTTCTTTGAAAACAAAGTACAGCCCATTAATCTCTTTGGAAACCAGGTACAGTATCTTAGTTGATTTGGAAACCCGGTACAGTATCTTAGTTGATTTGGAAACCCGGTACAGTATCTTAGTTGATTTGGAAACCCGGTACAGTATCTTAGTTGATTTGGAAATCTGGTTAAGTTTATTTCTTCTCTTGGAAACCTAGAACAGGCTATAAGTAATTTTGAAAATCATCTAGTACAGGCTAAACGTTTCTTTGGAAACTCTGTACAGGCTATAAGTATCTTTGGTAACCTGGTACAGTATATTAGCTCATTTTGAAACCTGGTACAAATGTTTCATTTCGAAACTTGGTACAATCTATTAATCCTTTGGAAATATAGTACAGTCTATCAGTTCCTTGAATACGTGGCACAGTATATTAGTTGCTTGAAACCTGGTACAGTATATTAGTTCCTTGAAGACCCAGTACAGTTTGTTAGTTCATTGAAGACCTAGTACTGTCTATTAGCTCATCTGAGCTCTGGTACCGCCTATTAGTTCCTTGAAGACCTGATACGGTCTGTTAGTTTCTTTGTGAACCTGGTTACAGTGTATGAGTCGCCTTGAAAGTTTGAACAGTTGTAGGCCACATTCTGCGGGACCTTATCACACTATTGGTCAATATTGGCTCAAGATAACATTTATTTTCCGGTGGTGATAATGTTGCTTCTGAAATGCTCTGTTCTGAAACCTGTTTTTCCCCTGTTTGTTTTCCCCTCTTATCTCAATGCATGTCTGTCGTTCCTTCCAATGCTGCTGTTGTTACAATGTCATCAGGTCATTGTGCTTTTTCACTTCACGTGTCCTAAAATAACCTCCCAACCCCCTCTTTCTTGTAACTGCGTAGTAACCACAGAACATCATCATGTGCCATACCTGTTGGCGTAGGCGATCATGTCCCTCCACAATCTTCTATCTACAGTGAATCGTATAAGTTCTGTTGTTGACTGTTTTCCATGCCATGACACCAAGCTATCCAGTATTTTCTCTCTTTGTCGTCCGCGATCTCTCTTCCCTTTATTTTGCCACTTGTAACTAAGTATTCCAACTTTCCTCTTCTCATGATGTGCCCGAAAAATGTTGATTGCTTCTTTCTGATGTTTTTTTTAAGAGCTCCCTTTTAACCACAGAACAAGTAAATCATTTAATACATGATATACCATATAGTGCATATCCTCTACGGAGATGCTCTCTATCAAAACTGGTAGATTTGTAGATATGTGTAAACGCGACATGAAGACTCTGAATATAAATCCTGCAGCCTGGGAAGAAATAGCTGCAGACCGCAACTATGGAAACACACTCTAAAGCTCCAATTCAAACAGGAAACAGACTGATTCATAGAAAAGAGCGAAAGGAAAGAAAAAAATAACATTTCTAGGGGGCGCTGAAAAATCCATAGTCAACTATGACTAACAGAGGCTACTATACATGCAGTGCGCGGGCTCAATTATAATCTACACGGTGAGTGGGACAATCCTGTTTCTTGGCTTATATCTTTTATGTTTAAATTCATGAATTGCCCCGTCAACAAAATCTGGTCTGTCTCTACACTGCGATACCTGTGACGTGATAGTGTAGTCTGGGGCTGACTTAAAGGGAACAAAACAATCGATTCATCAACGCCTGACAACGAACGATAACTCTTAAATGTTATTAAATGTGCTCGTTCTACGTCATATCCTTGGATACAGGGAATCTGCAGCGTATTCACCTTTAGGCCAAACACATCTAACGTTGTCACATTATTTTTAGGACCGGGATGCCTACCGTTTTCATCCCGATTCACTCTAGTATGTGTATGTGAATAGTGAACAGTCTCTTGTTTATATGAATCGCTGCCTGAAAGTGAAGTGAGACCTTATTAGGCCCTAGAAGCACAACTCCAGCATCAATCGTTAAAAAAAAGTTATATACTTTTTATTATAGAAATCGTATCTGTGGGACTAGTTTTCTTCTTTGCTGTTGCTATCTTGCTCAACTTAATGATTCATTCAGAGATCAGACATTCAGAGAGCACACATTCGGAGAGCACACATTTGGAGAGCACACACACATTCAGAGAGCACACATTAGGAGAGCGCTAAAGTGGAATTGAATCGCACGTTCTGTCGCTGAGCTAAAGTCGGCTAAAGCTTTAACATCTATTGCCGCTGAGACTCCTATCACCGTTTACATTTTGTTCAATTTCTATCATCAGATTTTAAGTATCTCTCATTTCTTAAAATCATAATTCTATCTCCTTTCAGTATTTAAAAAAAAAAAAATAAAGTACTCCCGTCACTCCAAGTGGCGTGTAGGGAATATGGTGTTCATCATCATCATCGAGTGCCATTTCTGCAACGAAGGTTGACTACCACGGAGCGCCATTCTGCTATAAGCTAATTTGTCCATCTTTTAATGTTACTCGTCCATCTTAGTCTTGGTCTGCCTCTGCTTCTTTTACCTTGTATTTTCCCCTCCATGATTATTTTTAGTAGGCTGGCTTATCTTTTAACATGGCCCAAAAATCTCATGTGTCTTGTTTGAATTGTGTTTAGTAGTTCTCTTTTCATTTCTAGTTGTTTTAAGACTTCATCGTTTGTTTTCCTTCCATCCAATTCTACCTATTCTTCTATATATCTACATTTCAAAGACTTCAATTCTCTGTTCTGTTTTCTTGTCTAATGTCCATGTTTCTGCTGGTGTTAGTGACTATAAAATTTTACAGACCCTCAGCACATGATTTTTGGGGTAATGTGGTTGGTATTACGCCCGTGCCGCTTTACTTTCCCAGAAAAAAATCCGGTACCCATTTAAGGCTGGGTGAACCCGGAAGCCGTCGGTTGGGATCGAACCCTACCCCTTGTCCGTTTGTCCAGTTCATAACCACTGAGCTATCGTGGCTCCCTAACTGTTGATATGCTGTAACATAATTTAAATAAAGCAAGCTGTACTTGCCATAATTCTCCTGCGTTGCTAAAGCTTTATCTACTTTATGGTAAGTGTTTGCTTACTTCTACGATCGAGCACATATTTAGTTTACTTTGTAAAAATATGGTTACGCCATATGCTGGCTATTTAAATAAGATAACATATCTCTTTATAGATTATATTCTCGATGAGAACCATATGTACGTAGCCGTATGTAAGATATTTCGCATAGGGAATTGTGTTCTAATTTTTCTATTGAGCAATGATATAAATATCATTTTAAAGAAATGAAAACCACTAAGAAATTCACGAGTTATCGAAATCTGAATCTTTCTTTATCTACTAAGGGACATGGGGATCAGGTTCGATTCTGATTCACGGCTTGTAGGTTTTATCCAGCCAAAAATGGGTACCGGACTTTGTTTAATGAGAAAGAAAAGACCGCACTAGCGTAAAGCTGCCTGCATTGTACCCAAACTGTGTAATATATATATATACATATGGCGATATCACCATATGAGTCTACAGGGCCCAGCAGTTTAAAACTGGATCGTTTGCTCTTGTCGTGACGGGGAGAGGGATTCCTCTTCTACTTCTTCATCGTTTCCTTCATCTTCTTCCTCCTGTCCATGGCTACAGACCAAAATAGCAACCAGTGGCTCATAAGTTGTTGGTACCTTTCTGTAAAGGTTAGCGTTCCTTCATTGTGTATGATTCGTTGCCATATAGCACTGGGTATGTTAAGTGTGGTCTATGACAATAGTCTCTGAGTGCATTGTTCTACATCAGGGCTTCTGTTAGTCTCTGAGTGCATTGTTCTACATAATGACTTCCGTTAGTCTCTGAGTGCATTGTTCTACATCAGGACTTCCGTTAGTCTCCGAGAGCATTGTTCTACATCAGGACTTCCGTTAGTCTCTGAGTGTATTGTTCTACATCAGGACTTCGTTAGTCTTTGGATGTATTGTTCTACATCAGGACTTCGTTAGTCTCTTAGTGCATTGTTCTACATCAGGACTTCCGTAGTCTCTTAGTGCATTGTTCTACATCAGGACTTCCGTTAGTCTTTGGATGTATTGTTCTACATCCTGACTTCTGTTAGTCTCTGAGTGTATTGTTCTACATCAGGACTTCCGTTAGTCTCTTAGTGCATTGTTCTACAGCAGCACTCATTAGTCTGCCTATTTGTCACCTTCCCTCTAGATTTCACTACAGGAGAATTATTTTTCTTGTCTCTGGAACTCTGTTGGTCACCTGTTCACTCCTCTCTGTTATACCTTGTGTACGTGTCTTATTGGTTGTCTGTTATACTGTGTGTACGTGTCTTATTGGTTGTCTGTTATACTGTGTGTACGTGTCTTATTGGTTGTCTGTTATACTGTGTGTACGTGTCTTATTGGTTGTCTGTTATACTGTGTGTACGTGTCTTAAAGGTTGTCTGTTATACTGTGTGTACGTGTCTTATTGGTTGTCTGTTATACTGTGTGTACGTGTCTTATTGGTTGTCTATTATACCTTGTGTACGTGTCTTATTGGTTGTCTGTTATACATTGTGTACGTGTCTTATGGTTGTCTATTATACCTTGTGTACGTGTCTTATTGGTTGTCTGTTATGCCGTGTGTACGTGTCTTATTATTTGTCTGTTATGCCTTGTGTACGTGTCCTCTTAGCTCTACCTATTTGGCCAATTTGTTTTTAAAGTGCGTTCATTAATTTTCTCCTCTGGTGAAATCCCCTGAGACTAGGAACTGAATTTTTCGCGTTAATCCGTTTTTTTTCCTGATAGTCGTGTACATAGGGGTCGGGATCCCTCATCGCACAGGCAGATAACTCCGTCTTCGAGTGTACTTTATTTTCCGTCGATGAGTAATTGACGTTTTAAGCGGGGCCTCCCTGGTGAAACCACGTGTAGTTGTAGCAGAGAGAAATCACAAATATAAATCCCGGGAATTGAACTCACAACCTCTCTGTCTCAAAACGGGCGTCTTTCCTCGAGACCAACCATTCCCCTGGTCAGATCTGAGTTGCTGAATTTGTTAAACCAAAATATTCTGATAATCTTTTCTCCAGTTTTACTTTGGCTTTGGCGCTAAAGAGGTGCGCATGGCCGTGGGGCTAAAACCACTGCTCCGCTAGCTGAAAAGCCGGCGTACGGCGTTCGAAGCCCGCGGTAGACAGAAAGGATTTTCTCTATCGGGGGTGAAATAAAAATCCTGAGTCTCACACGTCGTGGCGACTGCTTGACCAAGCGGCCTTTATCCCTCTGGTTCTATCGTTGCCCCCCCCCCCCCCGCGTCATATACCAGCAATGGTACTATGTGAGATAAAGATAGTTTATTTTTTATAGGCGCTAAAGCAGGCTTCTCCATTGTTAGTGTTGAGGTGGTTATTACTGCGTCGTTCATGTTTAAATAGGAACATTCTCGAAGTGATCTAGTTATTATATTTTTTTTTTTTATGATTGGTGAAAGTGAAGGGGTGGCTCCTCATGTCTTATCAATCTTTGTCACCGAGGTTACCCAGTACACTAATGCTTATAGGCGCGTGTTAAGCCTTTGGTAAAATGGGCGGGGATTATTTGGCCCATGCTATCTGTGTGACTAATAAGATGGGTTCGGCTGTCAACATTGTCGCCAGTCGAGCGGGGGTTATCGCGGAGCAAGCTTCTTGTAAAAACAAGTACGTTTTTGCTAGAGATAATTTGTTTGCAAATACACCTCGTCAAAAACCGGAAGGAGCAAGCGAAATTTTAAACGATTTCGTTTATGACAAAACGTTGTCCTTGTCCTTTCAGAAGATCCTTGCTTGAGTTCGCCCGATGACTACAGGGATACGCCTCTTCATCATCCGCCCTTAAAAGGACGTTAAGTGGCGTGTATAGGTTGTGTTGTAGTTTGCAATAAAACTGTGATATTTGCGCCTTCCGGCCCAAGACTTCCGATTTCAGCACGTAATTGTTGAGTACAGGATTGTCTTCCATCTTCGAGCCAACTCGCTTGCCAGACGAGACAGATTTGTCTGTTTCTGCAGGCACCATGGAGAGGTGGAGTAGGGTCTGGATTGTTCTTGCTCATGATCCTGACGCCAGCCATCAGCTGTAAGTCAGCTTTCAGCTCTGCTGCTATTGGCTGCCTTTGCCTCCCTTCAAGAAGATAGAATGGTGTTCCTACCGTGACAGCATTTTAAACTAATTTGCCCCTGCCCTAACAACAGATGAAATAAAAAACACGCACCTGCCTTGTCAAAGTTAAAAAAAAACTGGGTCCCTGCAGTGACGCAATTATTAATTAATTTGTCCCTAAACTGGATAAGGTTAAGCAGTATACAAACACCCCCACCCCTCAATACAGCACGTGACGAAGAGTTATAATAGCAAAATTAAACCACTCGCATATTATTTCAGGAAGTAATAATTGTAAGCACTGGTACCATATCGGGCAAGGTGTATGGTGATGTTTGCAGCGTCGAGCTGACGATAGCTTTCTTCGAATTTATTTATATTCACGACTAGAGGTAGAGGAAGAGGAGAAGAATAGAAGAAGAACAACAACCACAACATCAAAAACAACAACAACAGAAACAACAACAACCACAACCACAACAGCAACAACAACAACCACAACAACAACAACAACCACAACAACCACAACAGCAACAACCACAACAGCAACAACAACCACAACAGCAACAACGAGAAGACGATTACTGTAAAGATATTAAAGATGAGGCGGGTTTTAAAAAACGTTATTCCCCCCCCCCCCCCTCTTTTTCAGGTTGTCGTTCCTACTTGTTCGAAGTTGTATTCCCAATGTTGCAGTCTCAAGTTTATAAACATCTTTGAAAATACATTTGAAAACCTTTTATTGGGCTTTGAAGAAAACTACTTATTTGTGTAAAATACACGTGATATATTTCTGCTGGTTTGTTTGCGTGTATGTAAAAAAAAAAAAAATTACAATTGTCTATGGAAACAGTAATGCAAGATGTTCAAGCCATACGAATAAAGGCACCCTATTAGAAATTCGTGCAAGAGATTATTGTACTAAAAGTTACTGTGCAACTCTATTGATATGTTTTTATTTGGTAAAGTATAAATCAGAAAAGAATTTCTTCAAGCAAACTCAATCTTTTTTTTAGCGACAGACGAGAAACAAGATTG
The DNA here is from genome assembly GCA_032433765.1 of Megaustenia siamemsis. Lineage (NCBI taxonomy): Eukaryota > Metazoa > Mollusca > Gastropoda > Stylommatophora > Ariophantidae > Megaustenia > Megaustenia siamemsis. The sequence goes on from JAVIAB010000106.1 coordinate 22,252,289, forward strand.
TATCAACTTCATTTTACGCTCCTCTAATCTATTATTCATTGTTGTTCCAAGTGCACTTTAGGCAAATTCAAAGGTACCCAGTTTCATTCTTCTTTTTTCTTCCTTTTCTTCTTCGTCTTCTTTTTTTCTTCCATTTCTTCACAACGAGCCCTCAATAAACGTTGCGAGAACACCAGACCCAAGGACCGACCACGAAAAAGATAATTCGACAAATTATTAGAAACACTAGGAAACATAACAGCAGCAGATGCGAGCAGAAGGGCAAAAGACCGCAAATTATATCCACCCCCACTTCCTCGACGCTGAAAGGCAAATGAGGAAGAGGAAAGAAAGAAGCAGAAGTGATGTTCCCTTCTCTCCCACCCATATCTAATTACATTTGCGCATCAGTAAATCTTATCCTTCTCTTCGTTAACGTCTTTTTTTTTTATTTCAAGTTCTCTTGGCTCATGAATCAGTTTTCCTAATTGTATTTCCTTATTTCATTTGGCACCTACCCACGGGTTCGTCTAGCCACTGCGGTGTTTGTTACCCAAGTCGTGTTAAAATATTTACATGTAACTGCGTGTCCTGAGTCAGAAGGTCGTTGTGTCACTAGATCTTTCACGCTTGCTGTTGGCCCAGAAAGGAAAAAAAAACACACACAAATTAGCAGGTTGTTTATATTTTAAGCCAGGGGAAATAATGACAGCTTTTCTTTGTTGTTGTCAGCGGTTTGCGTGGGCACTGCGATGTTTTTTAATTATCGTAAAAAGGGGAGACCAGACCTGGATTTTACTTGAATAAGAATAGAAGGAACCCTCGCCTTGGGTTCGAGTGTTGCGTATAGTGTTGGTCTCCGTGTTGTTGTTGTTTTTTTTTTTTCCTTGACCGTCGGCGCATTAATTTGTGTGTGTAGTGCGGTCAGAAAAATTCCAAATCTGTTTTTTCTTTCTCAGAAAGTCGCCACTTACTCAAAACTTTGACATAAAAACAACCAAGTTAGATCGAATCTAGACCTCTGTACAGACCTCTAACCCATTGCATTAATTTATAGAAACGTTTAGCCAGTTGTGTGTTTTCTCACCCCATTATTTACTTACTCCTTCTCTTGTCTCGTCAAAGCTCGATACGTGTTTAGACTCCACCTTTTCCTGAGAGGAATGTAACGTAACCTCTGGTGGGTGTAACCATGGCGGCGATAAAATGGCTGCTGAACATCTGTTACAGGGGTACCCCATTAGGCCAGCAGAACGGACGGCACATATGGCCATCAACTGGGATATTTAAAACAAATTATACTTTGATGTGATGTCTGGAATTGAGCTAAAGAGGAGATGACAGTAAAAGTAAAGTAAAGAGCCCCGTCACGCCAAGTAGCGTATAGGAAATATGGTGTTAGTGATCCGTCACACCAAATGGCGTATAGGGAATATGGTGTTAGTGATCCGTCACCGCCAAGTGACGTATGGTGTTAGTGATCGTCATTTTACAGACCTTGCACAAGTCAGATGAGACCTATTTGCAGCCATGGGCTAAAAGAAGTCAGTGACTCATAGCTGACTGCTTACGGCAGGATTATTGAACTAAAATAAACCAAGCTCCAAATCCACCTCTCTGTTGTGGCTCTGGTATCGGACTAATCAACCTGACCACGCTTTTAGGAATTTAAGAAGGAAGGTTATACAGTGCCCACAAACGCCTTGCTGAAGTCGGATGTGTTGGGCTGAAATTTCAATTTCGCAGCTTTCTGTAAACTACGACAAAACTTAATAACGTTCATTTATCGCCTCTTGTTTTATTGGAGGATAATGTATGTCTAGATATAAGAAGAAGAAGACTTATCAAATAACTGGTCTGTCTTTTGACTCATCATCATCGAGTGCCATCTCCGCATCGAAGGTTGACTACCATGGAGCGCCATTCTGCTCTGTCTCTGCTTTGATGGTGCAGGTTGTCATAGGCTGGTTTGTCCATATTTCAATGTTACTCGTCCATGTTAGTCTTGGTCTGCCTCTGCCTCTTTTACCTTGCATTTTCCCCTCCAGGATTACTTTTAGTAGGTTGTTGTGTCTTTTAACATGGCCTAAAAATTGCATTTGTCTTGCTTGAATTTGTCTTTTGACTACAACTTCCTAATCCGGTAAAGTGGTGTGTTCGTAGCCACTCCCTGAAACCTGAACACAGGAACCTGCCAGGGAATACAATTGGTAATATTATGACCTTTCAAGTTTGGGATTTTTGCCGAACCTATTACTCCTTTGTGGACTTAAACTAAATGGTCACGTGGCGGAATGTGTGATTGTACAAGTTTTTTATGTCCGCACACTTTAATGTGTTTTGTGTGTGTATGTGTGTGTCTTAAGGGCATCGCGTGCACTGTAACTTGATTTGTTTTTTTCAATCCGTGCACTGATGTTCTGTAAAACATGTGTGCTCTGTAAAACATGTGTACTCTGTAAAATATGTGTGCTGTACTCATTGATGTAACATTGCATAAGTTTGCATAAACAAACCTTGTCAAATCATCGTGAAGATGTCATTACTGGTCTTTAACAAAGAAATAAAACTTGAGGCACAACGGGCACTCTTGCTTGCGTTCGCCCGATGACTAAAGGAATACACCTTCTCATCATCCGCCCTTAGGAAGACGATAAATGGGCGTGTAAAGGTAAAGTACAAGACTTGAACCGACGTCTTAGCACGCGAGTTTCCACCCATATGTGCTCGGCCGCTTATCCAGAAATGTTCGGAGATTTCTGTATAGTGTCGCCTCAAGCATCGAAACTCAGATGCGAGGCAACGTCCTCACCTTCCCAGGGTAATACCCTGGTACCCATTTCTGCCAACGGCTGGGTCGACCGTGGGGGTATTTTTTTTTCCAACCACGAGTACAATTCACACTGCTCCCAGCGGGAATCGAACACGGGTTGTCCGAACGTCGGTAGTCCAGTCAGGTGGTTTTCCCAACTAGGCTACCGAGGCCCCCAATGGGCGTGTCTGCGTTGTGTTGCGGTTTGAAGTAAAACTGTGATATTTGCCCCTTTCGGCCCCAAAACATCCGACTTCAGGGTGTGTTTATTTAGTACTGGTTATGTTCCCTCATCGACCCCTATTCGCTTGACCAGACTAGACAGGTTAGTATGTTACTAGAGGCACCACGGAGAGGTGGAATAGGGCCTGGATGGTTCTGGTTCACCGATCCTGTCGCAAGCCATCAGCTGTGGGTCGCTGACAACTTCCAGCTCTAGTTTCGCCTTATGTCTTTTGGCATGTGCTGAGGACTGCTATGATGGGGGCTGCAGCCACCTTTCTTTGTTTGAGAGATGAAATAGTAATTCGGATGATTCCACTGGCACGGGCGATTGATCAATTATGGATTTTAATTCGTTTGCAGTGATACCGGGCCTTCCATAACCATAACTTGGGGCCATGTGAGAAATACGGGATTTTTATGATTTAAGAACATTAAGTATGTGGTAAACCTATAAATGGTAACCTATAGCACGCCACCGTAGATAGGTGGGAAGTATATTAACGTCATTTTGGCGATACTGCATCACTTAAAATAGAGGTAAATATTGCTTATCTTTAAGTTACACACTTCCCTTATCTGGAATTCAGTACGTACGAGGCCACTCCCTCTGTACACAGGAAACTGGTTGCAGGAAAATAAACCTCGTCACGCCTCGAGTGTAGTTAAATATGAAATTAGTGATTTTTCTTATTATTATCGTTTAATCGTTAAATGGGCGTGTGTATGTCTTGTGTCGTTAGTTTACGGCAATACCACGATATTTGCGCATTTCGACCCGACACATCCGTCTTCGACATCGGAGGATTTTGTTTTAACGTTTTTTGCCCTGAAGTCGGCCATTATATGCTCATTATTTTCGAATTTAAACTTTCAAAGGGTTCTTAACGTGCGCGAGTGCACGCGGGACATCTTGCTTTTCACCGTTTTCCGGAAGGGCTAGAGATCGGATCTCACTACTCAGAGACGGGGGGAGAGTAAAGCCACCAGGAAATCACGAATTAGATTTTTTTTTTTTTATCCCCACCGCCTGTGAGGATCGAACGGCAGGACCTTCATGTCCCGGAGCTAACTTCTTACCTCTGGACCACCAGTCGTCGTCCTCAAAAGTGTATCTATAATAACATTAATATGGGCTTTAGCACCAATTAATTTGTTGCTGGGCAGCAATGTGGTCGACACTACGTCATGCCGTCTTCTTTTCCCCAGGGATGTGAAAGCGTAACGGGGTTTTTATTTCTTCTTCTGTGTTTATTATCTGGGCGTAACCTTAGTACAGCAGCTCTTTATACAGAGATGAGTAGACTTCTAGTGCGCTGGGGTCTGGCACCTGTGGTATGTTCAGTGAGTGGGATCGAGTCTTTATTTCGTCCCTAGTGCTCTTTTATTTTGAGAACAATTTTGTCATATTATGCCATTACGTTATAATTTTAGGCTGTGTTTAGCATTAAAAAAAAAAAAAAAAAAGAATAGTCGTCAAAGAAGAATGGAATTCTTGACCATATTTCAAAAGATTATATCCCTAACGAGAACGGCCAAGTGAGATTATAAACGAATTGATTTCCATAAACTGATTATGTTATCCCAGGTCAATTGTCTCCTCTGTTGTGACTGTTTTTGAATGAACCGTGCTCAGTCGAGCTGACTGTTTACATTATGTTGATGTTTTCAAACCAATAGTGGAGTTTTGACAAGAAATGCTCGATTTTAAATCAAGGGTTCTTAAACTGAGTCTTTTAGACCCTTCCACTCTTGTGTAGATATATTTCGTGCATGCCGTGTTATTCTTAGACCTTTCTATTGACCATACAAGACTGTGTCCAATTAATTACGACTGAAGTATTATTTATCAAAACTGCTTCTTTAGTGCTCAATAAACGTCACCAGATCATCAACAACATCCGTAAACTTCACAAGACAATTAAATATGTGTGTAGACTTCGCTGGGTTATTCAAGATTCCTATTGTAGTAGGAGGGGGACTGGTAGTCTCGAGGCCAGACGCTGGCCTCGAGACAGAGAGGTTGTGGGTTCAAATTCCGGCTACACGGTTGGGATTTTTATTTGTGATTCTCTCTGCGGCAACCACCCTGGTCTTAGCAGCGAGCCTGTCTTGAAACGTCAATTACTCATCAACGGGAAAAAATATGAGTACCTCCGATGTCGGAGTTATTTGCCTGTGCGGCGAGGTACCCCTGCACACGGCTGCCAGGGAAAAACGGATTAACATGCACATTCAGTTCCTAGTCTCTAGGGACTTCGTCAGAGTATTACCTCGAACGTGCGGGCGAATGAAAAAAAATAGTAGTAGGCACTCTTTGTACAGAGCTTCGCAGCAGGAGGCAATCTGATCATCAGAAGAGGGCTCTCGTCGATCAAGTGTTTCGGCCCTTTAGCTTCTTGACACTCTCGGGGAGATGGGCCTTCCTAGGTCATGACTCCCAGGCGTCGACCTCCTGCTGCATTGCCTCTAAGGCTTACACTATATGTTCGACACGCACAAAAAACGACACTTACTTTACGCAACACTCGAATTTAGTATTACTTACCTGTCCTGGCTTTACCCCACGTTGCTGGGCTCTTCAGTCAAAATAAATGGTCACTATAGAAACGTCCTTTTATAGAGTACCCGTGGAGTATACGTCGACCCAGGAACTTCTTGCACTCACCCGGTGTCCCACACTTACGGCCCATGATGTTAATTTGTCTCTCTTATTGTCTCGCCTCGTCCAGGGTCAACCTGTCAATCAGTTAAGGATAATTTAATATATCAATTAAGGAAGTTTATGGTTTCACCAGACAGCTAAGGAAGTTCATAGATTTCACCAGACAGCTAAGGAAGTTCATAGATTTCACCAGACAATTAAGGAAGTTCATAGATTTCACCAGACAGCTAAGGAAGTTCATAGATTTCACCAGACAGCTAAGGAAGTTCATAGATTTCACCAGACAGCTAAGGAAGTTCATAGATTTCACCAGACAATTAAGGAAGTTCATAGATTTCACCAGACAGCTAAGGAAGTTCATAGATTTCACCAGACAGCTAAGGAAGTTTGTAGATTTCACCAGACAGCTAAGGTAGTCATATATTTCACCAGACAATTAAGGAAGTTCATAGATTTCACCAGACAGCTAAGGAAGTTCATAGATTTTACCAGACAGCTAAGGAAGTTCATAGATTTCACCAGACAGCTAAGGAAGTTTGTAGATTTCACCAGACAGCTAAGGTAGTTCATAGATTTCACCAGACAGTTAAGGAAGTTCATAGATTTCACCAGACAATTAATGAAGTTCATAGATTTCACCAGACAATTAATGAAGTTCATAGATTTCACCAGACAATTAATCAAGTTCATAGTTCACCAGACAATTAATGAAGTTCATAGATTTCACCAGACAATTAATGAAGTTCATAGATTTCACCAGACAATTAATCAAGTTCATAGATTTCACCAGACAATTAAAGAGGTTCATAGACTTCACTGAAACTACCATATTCCACAATCATAGGTTGTTAATACTAAGGAATAATAGATTTCACAAAAAGAAATACGATGAACCGTACCATTGTGTCACAGGTGTCACATACTTCATTAGACTAACAGTAGTATCGTAGACTTAAACAGACCCATATTGATCACTGAACGGCCAAATGAGGTCGTGAACACAGAACAACTTCAGAACCACTGTTTTAACCAAACCATTTTCGTTTCTTTAAATTTTCCGATCGTGAATTCTGCAGAACACAAATTTATAATTTTAGCTGTCCCGCAACAATGGATTATTTCCCCTTTAATAGATGCTTCTCCTCTTTAAAATCAATTCGTCATTAACATTCGTCATTCCCTTTACACAGTGGACTTTATTTGGCAGTGGAAGTCTCCCATGTAATCTTGTACGAGACGTGGACGAGTGTTCTTTTAAATTTTGTGTCGAGTGTCTAGTCAAATGTTTACTGATTACGGGGCATTGACAGTGGTCTGGGCAGACATGGGATGAAGGAAAATGGGACGTACTAGAGAGAGAGGGAGAGAGAGAAATTGAGTGTTAGAAAAAGAGAGATGAGTAAGAAGAGGAGAGGACAAAGAGAGTGAGGGAGACGGGAGGAGAAAATGAAAGAATTCCTCTTCGTTATTTTTTAAATTATCAGATTGCGTTGCATTCTGTGATATACCCTGCAGTCCATTTCATCTGCGTTTTGGCAATAATTCTTCGGGGCTCCTTCTGATGAAGATCTTGCCAAAGACAGAGTTACCTGGAGGCAGAGAGTAAGTGCTAACCTGGCGGATCAATTAAGAAATGTTGCCTACTCTATCCACGCATTAAGGGAAGAAGAGAAAGCAACCTCAAAGAAGATTCTTACAAGGGCACAGATTAAGCCATAACTTTTAAGGTGACTATCTTTTTATTGCGCAAGACCTAGGGTTAAATGCCCGATATCGGGCCTGGTTTGCAGTTTGGGTTCTTCAAGTTTATGAGTTGAGTTGGTTCCTTTCAACGTCTTGCCAGTCGTATGGGAAATATGTGTTGGTGACGATATTCTCTTTGACCACGGCACATTTTTGGGTGATGTGGTCGGTATCACGCCAGGCCGCGTAAGTTGATTATTTCGTGTAGCTGTAATGACCCAAGTGGGCTTACACGCCGGAGTGTGTATCAATAATACTCCAGTACCAAACACAGGCTCCAGAAGGACCACTCGGTGCTGGAGGTTATCTCCCCTGGATGGCAATCTTGTGCGTAAAAGTTTAATATAGCATGTAACACTAGCAATGTTATATCCTTCCATTTTCTGGCAGATTTCACCGGTGTGCTAATTTTAAACTTCTTCTCAAAATAACCGGGTCCGGATTGTGCGATTTAAGGGTAAAGAATTCGGGAGATAATGAAAGCTCAACACCGGTCTACTTTCTTGAACCTAACATTGTGTGTGAATGTGTTTTTTTCCCCACTAACGGTGTCTTTACTTTTCTTCATCCTGAAATAACTATATCTGGTGACGTCATTGTTCTTGGCCGGTGTCTGCTAAATTCGTTGTCTGCCGTTCAAGTCTATTTTTATACCAAATGTCATCGTGAAAAATTCTCGCTTGAATATCTTCTTTATATTTTTTTACAAAATATTTGTCTAATGCTCTGACATCAATACACAAAGATTGTTTAATAAATTCCGGTTGTACATGCTTCAGTCGACCCATGCTAAAAAATGGGTACTTTGGCTATAGAATAGAAACGTTTAACCGAATCGAGTTTTTTTTTATATTAGAGGTCACAGAGATGAGATTCTCAGAAGAATGTTGAGAGTTCACTGTACAGATAACAAGACTAAAGAGGAAATTCTCAGAGGCCAACACAAAAGGGAGCTCCTAAAAAACAACAAAGAAACAATGAAACATTTTCGGACACATCATGAAAAGAGGAAAGTTTGAATACTTAAAACTGGCAAAATACAGGAAAGAGAGATCGCGGACGATACAATGAGAAGCTTATATGTCTTCCACAAAGCAATACCATTTACAAAGTAATACCATTTACAAAAGTAATTACATTTGCAAGTATTACTATTATTGCATAATATTTACAATAAGCACAATAACAAACGTGTCAGACATTGTTTAATTTCAAACTTTCCGGCGGGGAGTATTAAATTTCCAACCACAAATAATTAAAATACCAGCGATCATTTGCTATAACCAACATGAATGAGTCATACAAGAATATGTAATCCGTTATATTTCTTAAGTAAACAAGAATAATAAATAAGCAAAACACTTTCATCTACTTCTTTCTTCCTCATTTGCCTTTCAGCGTTGAGGGGCGACATAAGTTACTGTCCCCCCCCCCTCCCCCCATCTGTTGACCTCTGCTACTATGTTTCCTAGTGTTTCTAATACTCCATCAATCCAACTTTTTCTTGGTCGACCCTTGTGTCTGGTGTTCTCGTAATGTATATTAAAAGCTTGTGTTATTTTGATCTTTCTGCTTATCACGTATTTAAAATATCAGTGGCAAAAATTTGTGAAAAAAGTAAATAAATAATGGTTATGGCATTATCCCATTTCTTGGATCTGCTGGGAAGACTTACGGACCTGAGCAAACATTTGTGCATGCTACCTACCTACGTATTTTAATAGTTTGTAATTTGACTATCTAGAAACAGTCCAGAGCTACAACTACGTGTGACATACTATAACCAGTGATGAAAATGTGCAATGAAATAAATAAAAGAATAGGAATGGCAAAAAGTAATTTCAATGCCGTGAAAAATATACTAACATCAAAACAAATAACACCAGGGCTGAAAACTAAGAATAGCAAAATGTTACATCTTCTCAATTATCCTGCATGGTGCAGAAAACAGAACAGAAAATTGAAGCCTTTGAAATGTGGATATATAGAAGAATAGGTAGAATTGGATGGAAAGAAAAGAAAACAAACGAAGAAGTTTTAAAACAACTAAAAATGAAAAAAAGAACTACTAAACACAATTAGAGCAAGGCAAATGAATTTTTTTGGTCATGTTAAAAGACACAACAGTCTAATAAAAGTAATATTAGAAGG